>JACXGM010023489.1:0-16171 GCA_016801145.1 Umbra pygmaea
TCTCTTCCTCATTAGCATTTAAAGCTACAGACACAGAAACGGCACGTTCTAAGCAAAGCTCATGGTGGGACTGGCTTGTAGTGGCTGTAATTCTCCACCAAGGCTGAATTTCAGAAAGAGACTTCAAATACAGTATTAGGGGACTACTAAGGCCTATATAAAAGCTTCCAAAATAAGCATGCCATGGGATCTTTAATAATGCGTTTAACTGACAGCACTAATATATATAAATCTTACTACACATTTAATTGATTATCTCTTTGTTAATTACCATGACAAGGAAAAGTCTTCTAGGCCTATAATAGCCATTCGTTTTTCATCGTTTTTATTAATTCTGAGTTGTGTGTTTTATGCCATATTAGCTAGTCTTCCTGTATTACATACACACCACAAATAAAAAGACAAATCCTAAAAGATAAATCCTAACAGGAAGCACGTTTTTGTTGGCATTGTTCAGAACCCTCCATAAGTATTGAGTTAATAGTCAGAAATGTGAGTACATTTGAGCTAAGTTTATGGACTGTCCACTTTTATTTCTGGTTGTTATAACAAATAATACCCATTTTATGCAACCATTAGTGTTAGGACATTTGTCTCTTTCTAATTGATCAGGTGTTTTGCTGTTGCATTTATTTTTCACATAAAAGAGCTGTGGATGTATAGTCTCAGTTTAATCCTTTGCTTTTGCCTTTGGACTGGTATCAGTCAGGATAATCCAACGGGAAACTAGGTAGCTGTCTGTGATAGTTAAGCAAGCAATTTGAATGCTAAAAGAAAAAGGAACTTAATTAGAACCATAGCACAACATTTGGGAATAGACAAATCAACAAATTGCAATGTCTTAAAAAAAAAACACTTGTGTCACTAACTATCCGCATCAACCAGGTTGCTCAAGGAAAACAACTGCACGTTAGGGCTGGGCGATAATTCAATATTTATCGTTATCGAGTTTTAAAAAATAATATCAAGAATAATATCCCATATCGACATATCGCGATAACAGCTGGTTTTGTTCTGAAACAAAGAAACATCAACAAATGAGGAGTATTTCATATTGCTTGTAGTTCAGTTTTACCTAAAACTTTTGTACAGAAATATAACAAGGTCAATCAATATTTTTTGTATGTATTGTTTTTATTTGTTTATACAGCAGACTATACAGGCATATTGTATCGAAAAAAGTATCTATTTTATATGGTGATATTTTTTTGGCCATATCGCCCAGGCCTACTGCACATGATCACAGAAAAATGACAAGAGCTATGTAAAAAACAAAATAAGTGCCAGTATAACTGCAAACATCCACAATCAGAATGCTGGGTTGAAGGTATATGAAGACTTCTGCAGCAGAATTTTAGAAGCTACACTGAAGAAAGATGCCTCTGATAAAAACAACAGAACGGACAGATTTGCATTTATTTATTTGAAATATTTAGCAGGATAAAAAATCTTCAGATGCGTCATCTTGTTTTCAAGAGTGCTCAAATAAATATTGTATTACATTTGCTAAAAAGTACAGAGATCAGCCAGTACAGTTTTGGAACAGTTTTACAGACGATGAGATGAAGGTGAACGTTTATCAAAGTGATGGTAAAGCGAAAGTGTGGGTTAAAATGGAAGTGCATATGATCCAAAGCATACTACCTCATGTATGAAGCACGGTGGAGGTAGTGTCATGGGTATGCATGTCTGCCTCTGGAACGGACTCACTCCACTGTATTGATGATGTAACAAATGATGGTACTCTACAGCAAAATGAATTCAGTGTGTGTACAGAAGCATCTTGGCTACCAACTTACAAACAAAATGTCACGAGACTCCTGGGCGGTGCTTCACACTGAAACAGGACATGACCCAATGGGCGGTGCTTCACACTGCAACAGGACATGACCCATAATGCACTGCCAATGTGCGGTACTTCCCACTGCAACAGGACATGACCCATAATGCACTGCCACTGGGTGGTGCTTCCCACTGCAACAGAACATGACCCATAATGCACTGCCACTGGGTGGTGCTTCCCACTGCAACAGGACATGTTGACTTGAGAAAACTATGATTTTGTTTATTCCTGGTATCTCTCTTTTTCTATTTCTCTCTCTCTCTCTCGCTCTCTCTCTCTCTTTCAGTTCATGCCACTATGAAATCAACCCTGAGCTCTCTCACTTCTGAAAAAGAGAAATTGAAACAAGTGATGGACAACCAAGACATCTGTCCCCCTCCCTCTCCTCAGATTCTGGGTCTGAAGAACGCGTTGTCCTCAGTGAGTACAGTAGCACCCTAAAACCTGCTCCCCACCAGTAATGCTACAGAACAGGGGTGTCTAAGTTGTCCCTTGCAATCACTAGTGTCTGCTGGTTGTGGTTTGGTTTTTCTTGGTTCCAGCTGACTGACAGTAAAGAATTCATCAAGCACAGAGTCAGAAAGAAGACATACAGACACCTTGAAATTAGTAAGACATTTGTGATTTAGAATAACACTGATAGACACACATACAAACACAGTCAGTCACTGCACCACATGGTTTTCCCTCGAGGAGAATAGATATGTTATAATCACAATATCACGACTCTCTCTCTTTGACATCCTATTACACTGTCCTCCCACAAATGTGTCCACCATCTGTTTCTGTCACCACGTTCCAAAATGGCTTCCTATACACTCTGTAGTGCACAACTTTTGACCAGAGACACATCTCTCAATAGTGAGGAAGAACAGGGTTCCATTTAGAACGGCATCACTCCACCTCCCAGCCAGGTGCTGCCGTCCACTGGTCAGAGCGCATTGATAATGTGTCGGCCAGCCGGGGCGTTTTAACAAGGCTGCCTGACTGTGTTTCCAGTGTTACAACTTTTAAGTTATTTATATTGGGCCTCAGATGACTACAAGGTTGTAAGAAAAGACTGATGTTGTTGTGTGACTGAGCCTGCGTTTTATTTGACTCTTTGTTTCCTATTGAAAGTGCTCCAGATTTTAGCACATAATGAATGCATGTGAAACGTCGAGTATTCCATTTTAAACACAAAAAAATTAAATGAACTTAATATATCCATTTGTCGAGATGGTCTGTGGTATTCTGTCTCCAGGACCTCACTATGTAGTGAATGGAACAGCCTAGAACAGGAAGAGGTTTTCCAATACAACTTGAGAAGTTGAAAAGCATTTTGAGCACTAAACACAGCCCAGCTGAAACAGCACCCTGATTGTTTGTCCCATTCAGGCTATAGCCCAGAACTCTGATCTGAGAGAGCGACTGGGCAACATTCACGCTGAGTCTTGCTGCGCCAAAGAACCTTCCGGGCCCCTTCAGGTGGGTTTGGCACATGCATGATGGAACAGCACCAAATGGCACTCTATATTCTTTCCACTTCATTGGACTCTAGAGTAGTGTTCTATTGTAGTGTTAATAGGGTGCCATTTGGGAGGTATACATGCATGGATGCCTCCCTTTCCCGCATCATCGTCATCTCCATCATTTCAATTTTGAGCAAAACCATATGTGACTCTATTTTTTCTACTTTTGTTGGGCAATATTCTTTATTATATTTATTGACAGGACAGTAAGGAAACGGAGGCTAGGGATACAGTTACGTAGAGGGAAACATAGAAGAAGGGAACAGTCAGCGGCTGAGCTCAAACCCTGGTTTCCATTGTCAAGTATCAGGAGCTTAGTCCACAATACCAAAATCTGGCACATGGCTGTGTATTCTCTAATACAACAGAGTAACAGCAGGGTTTTACGCTACAGAATGTTATCATGTGGATATTGAGGATGATTAGTATAAAAATATATTAAGCTGAGCAATGAGGCATCAACCGATGTAAAGATTAGGTGTTTGGATGTGTATATTAGATACACATACAGTGTAACAGTTAGGGATGTAGCTATCCTCATGGACACCCACACACTGAATGATAAGCTGTTGATATCCTAAAGAGGTGTCAGTTTTATCTAGTCAGGTCTCCTGATAGCGTACACACACATCTTGTTAATCACATCTTCGAAGGTTTCATATACATAAAGGTAAACACATTACACACAATAACACAAAGAGTGATTCTATTGTTATCATAGTTCTTTACTCCTGTTGTGTCCTGCTTCATTGCTAATTGATCGACAGGGCCTAACGTATATTTAATTTGCATGCTATTGTTATTATAAGTGTTTCAGCAAGAAATATTTATTCATTTTGAACGTTTAAACAGAATGTTTTAAATTAGTTCCCTCTCGTGTGCTCTAAAGCTACACGTAAACATGAATTTAACGGACGTCATGTTTCCTTTCTATTAGAAGCAGGAGTCGCCAGAAGGAGCTCACCGACTGGTCCATCAAGGATCGAATGACAGCAGAGCCTCCGTCACTGAATCTCTGTCAGAATTCTTCGATGCTCAGGAAGTCCTGCTGTCGGCCAGTTCTTCGGAAAACGAGGTTCGTGACTGGGCCTTCTTCAGTTGAAACGGGACAATACCAATGGGGTGTGAGGAGTGGTGGGTGGGGGGCGATGCCACCCTGTCTGAGTCTTCATAAAAACAGGAAGAGGTGGAGTTGGAGTGGGAGAGACAGCTGGAGAATCTGGTGCCAGCCTTAATAACACACCCGCAATCAGAGCTTAGAGTTTCACAGCATGTGTTTCTGAGTCCCTGTGTCATAGACGGGAGGGTGCGTTATGGGGGGGGCGAGGGCAGGAAGAGGTACAGAGATCCTGCTTCCTTTCCTTCTCTTCCGTGTAGGCAGCAGGGCAAAACAAATGTGAAAATGGAAGGTTATTACCTGTCTAAAAATACACGTTTGCAGAGTGCCTGATGTATGAATCTGTTATCGTGTACTGAGCGACACGCTGACACACCTCCCAGCCTCTCTGCTGTGGCAGGACGTTAAAAGAGGGCTGACAGCTCAGCGCCTCTGAGTTCCTGGCTCCCTTAGGTTGGCGCTGAAAAGGTGTGTTTTAACCTGTCAGTGCCAGTGATCCGTGTTTCACCCCCCGTCCGCCAGGCCTCCGACGATGACTCATACATCAGCGACAACATCAGCGACAGCGTATCCGTGGATAACTTCAACAGCGAGGTGCAGAGAGACGGAGAAAACGCAGGTGACAGACCGCTTCACCACGGGTAATCTGAACTGTGCTCCCTGCCTGTCCTCCAATTACCTCCCTCCAATAAGGCTCTGGGGATGCTTCTAGACGGTTGCTCTCAAATCTACCACACTAGATGAATGTTGTACTGTAATCCAAACCTACAGTGCTCTGTAATATACAGTGGCTACATTTTTTTTACTATTATTTTTTACAGCATTTGTTATGGAAAGTGCATTACAAGATAAATACATTATTATCTGTATTCCCTAACTACATGCAGTCCATGTGGTACCCTATTCTCTAATTTTGGGAACTTTGTCTGACCAGGTCGGATATGAAGAATAGGTCTAGCAGTAATTAAGTGGTTACATAACTCAGGTTATATCCTACATCGCCCCTCTAGGCTGTGTTGAGAACGGGGCCGTAGTGAGGAGACGCAGGTCGTGCCTCCCGTCACCCAGTCCCAACACCAGTAACATCAGCCTGTGGAACATCCTCAGAAACAACATCGGAAAGGACCTGTCCAAGGTAGTTGGAATAAATTACAATAAAACACCAACAAATGATAAATAAAAGAAAGTACTTTATTTGTTTGCTCTGTGTGACCAGACACTGCACACCTCGTTTCAGTAGCTTAGTAACCAGCCCCCTCTGCTGGCCTCAGTGGGTACTGCCACTGTCAAAGCACTGTCAAGGACAGCTACATTAGGTGCTAGATATAATTCTTATAGTTCTGTTATGTGGAAGCGGCGTCAGGCGTATAGGAAAGAGCGCTCCCATCTGGCTGCCATCTTCCACCTCTGCTTTCCATTTTGTTTTATACCACTGCAATTCCTCAGTCATCAGAAGAGCTATACTAACTACAATATTGTTTTATTAATTAAAGATCAGTACATTTCTGAATGTTTCATTCATGGAATTGTTGCATTTGTTTTCTATTCCATTTGTGTTTTTCCTCAGGTGACCATGCCTGTTGAGCTGAATGAGCCTCTGAACACTCTGCAGAGGCTATGTGAGGAACTGGAATACAGTGAGCTGCTGGATCGAGCCGCCAACACACAGGACCCCTTTGAACGCATGGTGAGAGGCGTGTCCACACACTCAAACACACACACACACACACACACACACACACACACACACACAGCGTGGTAATAATATCCTGAGGAGATTTGCAGAGCGATGCTGTTTTCTCGCTAGTAACACCATCTTTATTGGAGCTATCTGCTCCTTGATAACTGTATGGCGCTGGCTCTTCTTGTTTGGTGTCAGTTCGATATGCTACTAGCAGATACTATGGTTTCTAAAATGCAATCAGGATATTGGAGAACTCCTGATTTGATGACACTAACGGTTCGCTTACTAACTTTTTCAACATCCATTTTGTCACAGCCGCCAATGTCCGGAGGGCAACATTTTCCATCTGTGTTTCAGAGATTCAAAAGCTGTAGACCAGATCAGACTGCAGTTGGTACTCCCCTCAGGTTAACTTGTCGAACACAAGGCGCTCCTTTGACTATGGGCATTCAATTCATCCATGAAGCAAATAAAAAGTAGAGAGAAGTAAATAAAAAAATCAACACACCATCAAATGAGCAGTGTAATACAGACAATTCTCATAGAGAATAACCATTAAACAGATATCTCACAAACACAAAATATAGCTTGCATAATCCATTTATCTTAAAGGCTATAAGATATTAAAAAAAAAATATTTTTTATTTCTACAGTAGTCTGGTAATAAGCAAGATAATGTAGAGTGAGCGGTTCATCGTTTTGCCTCGGGTTTAATTCGAAATGACCTGTGTTTTTTTCTAAGTCTGTTCCCCGTAGGATAGTGTTTCCTCCTGTTAAAATGATTAGCACTCTCCGTAGTTAGGAATTGGTTTAGGGAGGAGAAATACTTGTCTCATTCGAATGACGAAATGCTCCACAACTCCATGCCTTGTATTACAATATTTGATTGATGGAAACACCAAAGCAAAACCAAAAACCCTGAGATTATATACATTTGGTGTTGTTCCATTTTTTCTGAGACCAGGAAGTAACGGCGAGTTTGCCTTAAAACTTTTCAAAGTAATTCTATTGCTAGGCAACAGCCTGGCCATGTGACATGTGTTGACACTGTTTGGTGCGTTTGACAAAGTGCAGTGTGAAAGCAAACCGAACCAAATGAAAAATGAAACAATGTTGCATGTTGCAACTTCACCCCCCAATCGCACCGAGTCCACCGAACTATTGGTGTGAAAGCGACCTTAAGTGGCGTAAGAAAGGAAACTTTGGCCCAATCCCAATGTCTCCCCTAAACCCTAAGCCTTGAACCCTCCCAGACTTTATTGACCTCACCTGGTAAGTGATTGAGTGCAAGAGGCTGCAAGGGCAAAAAATACTAAAAATAGGAATGGGACAGCACTTTGAGACATTGCTACTTTACCTTGATTACGCTTGATACGTTGCACACTATTGTGTGTTTGGGACTTTTTATTTGACGTTTTTTACTTTCTTCGCAGCCAAGGCACTTACGGGACCGACTACCCGATTCATACGTCTTGCAGGATCTTGCCTTACAGTGTGGAAGATTGTCAATACTCCGAGTTCTAAATTATTATGCAAATTGGAATTAGGTGTCATAAACATTAAATATTTTGTTTCTCATTCAAACTCATGGATGGTATTGTGTCTCTGGGCTCTTTGCATCACTCAAATCAATCTCAGACACCTGTGATAACTAGTTTGTCAGGTGAAACCAATTAAAGGAAAACTACTTAAGCATGATGTTCCACATTATTAAGCAGGCCACAGGTTTCAAGCAATATGGGAAAGAAAAAGGACCTCTTTGCTGTGGAAAAGCGTCAAATAGTGCAATGCCTTAAACAAGGTATGAAAACATTAGATCATGAAAATGTAAGAGTGATCGTCGTACTGTGAAGAGATTTGTGTCTGATTCAGAGCACAGATGGGTTTGTGCAGATAAAGGCATAATAAGGAAGGTTACTGCCAGACAAATTCATTGGATTAAGAGAGCAGCTGCTAAAATGCCATTACAAAGCAGCACACAGGTATTCGAAGTTGCTGGTGCCTCTGGAGTCCCACAAACCTTAAGGTGTAGGATCTTCCAGAGGCTTGCAGTTGTCCATAAACCTACTATTCGGCCACCCTTTACCAATGCTCACAAGCAGAAACTGTTGCAGTGGGCCCAGAAATACATGAAGACTAATTTTCAAACAGCCTCGTTTACTGATGAGTTTCGTGCAACCCTGGATGGTCCAGATGGATGGAGTAGTGGATGGTTGGTGGATGGCCACCTTGTCCAATAAGGCTGCGACTTCACCAAGGAGGTGGCAGAGTTATGTTTTTTGGCCAGAATCATGGGGAGAAAGCTTGTAGGTTTCTCTTTAGTGTCTGTGAAGGTATGAAAATGACCTCAGCAAATTATATAGAGTTTCTGACTGATTTGGAGATGAACATGTGAGTGCATGTGCAAGATTAAGTTGCATGGGCAGGATCAGGGTTGAGCATGCAATCAATGAAGGTGCTCGCATTCAAGTGGCTAAACATAATGAAACAGGGCCTTCCTAAACCGCCTTATTGATGTGGCATCCTTGCTTGGCCCGGTAGGTGCTGTCATTGTGGGGATATGATGAGAATAGTGAATCATCCAACAAGGGGAATAACAGGGAGTTCACAGATACATTAGCTAAATATGACTCTGTCCTGTCCACACAATTCAAGTCCTCTACTGTGTTTTCTGATATGTCCGGTACTATTCAAAATGACTTGATCTCTGCTCTTGTCCTGAAAGGTTTTGATCCATCATTTGATTCAGGGAGACTGAGGTCTGAACTTCAAGACCTGTATTCATATCAGGACTTGCAGGGTAACAGGGGAAAGCTGTGTGATTACTTAAAGACATGGAGTTGGACAGTGCCTCAGCTTTACAAACTTATTGTTCTCATTAGTGGCAACAATTGGAGCTACATCTGCAGGTGTAGAAAGGAGCTTCTCCTGTTTAAAGCCGCTCAAGTCCTACACCTGTAACATAATGGGCCAAGGCCGTTTAAGCAGCATAGCTCTGCTGGCCATTCAGAGGACACTGGTCAAATCACTGGAAAAGACGCCTAGTTGGTACGACAGGGTCACAGAGCATTTTCTTGAAAGGGAACGTATAGTAGAATTTATGTATAAATAAATGGACAATTTTTATGATGTAGGCTGCAAATGAGCATCTACTCTTTCAAAGACCAGCAGCCACCACTGTCTGTGATGTAATCTGTGATGTACCTTGTGATTTAATCTGAGATGTAATCTGTGTGCAGGTGTATATGTGATGTAATGTGATATAATCTGTGATGTATCTTGTGTGTAATCTGTGATGTAATCTGTGTGCAGGTGTATATGTGATGTAATATGTGATGTAGTCTGTGATGTAGTCTGTGTGCAGGTGTATATGTGATGTAATATGTGATATAATCTTTTATGTAATCAGTGTGCAAGTGTATATGTGATGTAATCTGTGATGTAATATGTGATATAATCTGTGATGTATCTTGTGTGTAATCTGTGATGTAATCTGTGTGCAGGTGTATATGTGATGTAATATGTGATGTAATCTGTGATGTAATCTGTGTGCAGGTGTATATGTGATGTAATCTGTGATGTAATATGTGATATAATCTGTGATGTAATCTGTGTGCAGGTGTGTATGTGATATAATCTGTGATGTAATCTCTGTGCAGGTGTATATGTGATGTAATCTGTGATGTAATCTGTGATGTAACCTGCGATGTAATCTGTGTGCAGGTGTATATGTGATGTAATCTGTGATATAATCTGTGATGTAATTGGTGTGCAGGTGTATATGTGATATAATCTGTGATGTAATCTGTGTGCAGGTGTATATGTGATGTGATCTGTGATATTATCTGTGATGTAATCAGTGTGCAGGTGTATATGTGATATAACCTGTGATGTAATCTGTGTGCATGGTGTATATGTGATGTAATCTGTGATGTAATCTGTGATGTAATCTGCGATGTAATCTGTGTGCAAGTGTACATGTGATGTAATCTGTTATATAAACTGTGTGCAGGTGTATATGTGATGTAATCTGTGATATAATCTGTGATGTAATCTGTGTGCAGGTGTATATGTGATATAATCTGTGATGTAATTTGTGTGCATGGTGTATATGTGATGTAATCTGTGATATAATCTGTGTGCAGGTGTATACAGTATGTGATGTAATCTGTGATATAATTTGTGTGCAGGTGTATATGTGATGTAATCTGTGATGTAATCTGTGATGTAATCTGTGATGTAATATGTGTGCAGGTGTATATGTGATATAATCTGTGATGTAATCTGTGTGCAGGTGTATATGTGATATAATCTGTGATGTAATCTGTGTGCATGGTGTATATGTGATGTAATCTGTGATGTAATCTGTGATGTAATCTGTGATGTAATCTGTCTGCAGGTGTACATCACCACATTTGCTGTGTCTGGGTACGCGTCCAGCTACCACCGGTCAGGAGGGAAGCCCTTCAACCCGGTTCTTGGAGAGACCTACGAGTGTGATCGCCCCGACAAGGGCTTCCGCTTTGTAGCAGAACAGGTACTTACACAGGGCCAGAATATGACCGATACTGGATTTACACTTACTGGCCACTTTATTAGGTACACCTGTTCAACTGCTCGTTAATGCAAATATCTAATCAGCCAATTACATCGCAGCAAGTAAATGCATTTAGGCTTATTGGCATGGACAAGACGATCTCCTGAAGTTCAAACCAAGCATCAGAATTGGGAATAAATGTGATTTTAGTGACTTTGAACGTGACATGGTTGTTGGTGCCACACAGGCTGGTTGAGTATTTCAGAGTGCTGATCTGCTAGGATTTCCTGCACAACCATCTCTAGGGTTTACAAAGAATGGTCCGAAAAAGAGAGAATATCCAATGAGCGGCTTTTATTTGGGTGAAAATGCCTTGTTGATGGCAGAGGTCAGAGGAGAATGGCCAGAATGTTCGAGCTGATAGAAAGGCAACAGTAACTCAAATAACAACTTGTTACAATCAATGTATTCTGTATGCAGGCAAGCATCTCTGAACGAACAACATGTTGAACCTTGAGGCACTAGTGTACCTAATGAAGTGGCCAATGAGTGCATTTACGGTATGAAAAGTTTACATGGTTTGAGCTATTAAATTTAAGCCCCAAATTATTAATCGTTATAGTATGCTTTTTTATACATTCTCAGGTCAGCCATCACCCTCCCATTTCAGCATGTCACACAGACTCTAAAAACTTCATATTCTGGCAAGGTACGTTGACACCATTGTCCTCTAGAATATGGTACACTAGGATTAACTAGACAGAGGATATTACCTTGACCACTCAAAACCCTGCAAGTCCAACTTATACCTGATAGTAAAGCCAGTCTACACCTGTACCAGCCGCGGTCGGTGGATCTTAATTGGGGAAGACGGGCTCGTATTACGCTTGGGACCGGAGTGAATGGAATGGTGGGCAACGCACAAAACCCAGTATGCAAAACAAAAAAACACTGGGTTTTGTGCGTTGCGCACCATTCCATTCACTCCGGTCCCAGGCGTAATACGAGCTCGTCCTCCCCAATTAAGATCCACCGACCGTGGCTGACCTGTACTGTATTAATGCTAGTACGGTAGTCAAACCCATACCTAAACCCATAACTAAAGCAGGGTTTGAAATTATTTCTTACTCTCTATGGTGCAAAATATTGTTTTAATTACTTATTAATTATTATGGTAAAACCTTTGGATATATTATATACATTTTCATCAGTGAATAATCAGTGTTCACTAAGCCAATATGTCTAGAATTTCCCCCAAAAGCTATGTTATCATAAGCACAATTTACCCTCGAAAAATGTCTCTGTCTTTATCCTCTTTCCTCTCTCAATGATGCACAATTCAAGGTTCAGAAAAATAATATTAACTTCCTAGCTAATATCCCAAGCTCTCATGTACAAACTCATTCATGCTCAAATCAAATGACCTTTAATCAACTCACAGACTTGAAGTCCTGGTTATTTCTCGTCATCTCTGACTGGGCAAGTAAGTTGCTAAAGCTTTGAATAACTATTCTAGCTGCTAGGTATACTGAAAGCTCATTTGGAGCCTAAAAATTTTTTTTTTATGTGGTGTCTCTAATGGCTAATGGAGGTTCCCAGACCCCCTCATTTCAAACCCTGAACTAAAGCCAGTCTACACTTGGACTATTAGAGCTGTGATGAATCTTTCCTGTGATTACTTTAGACATGAGATGGAAAAACAAGTTCTGGGGAAAGTCTATGGAGATTGTTCCTGTTGGCACAACGCATGTGATTCTACCTGGGTGAGTGGTCTGTCTCATGTGATTCTACCTGTGTGAATGCTCTACTGTCTCATGTGATTCTACCTGTGTGAATGCTCTACTGTCTCATGTGATTCTACCTGTGTGAATGCTCTACTGTCTCATGTGATTCTACCTGTGTGAATGCTCTACTGTCTCATGTGATTCTACCTGTGTGAATGATCTCCTGTCTCATGTGAGTCTACCTGTGTGAATGCTCTGTCTCATTTGATTCTACCTGTGTGAATGCTCTACTGTCTCATGTGATTCTACCTGTGTGAATGCTCTAATGTTATTCTGCCTAGGTTTATACTCTTCTCTCTCATGTCATTATACCTGTGTGAATGCTCTACCTGCTTATGTCATTCAACCTGGGCTAGTACTCTATTGTCTCGTGATTCTGTCTGGATGAATGCACTTGTCTCGTGATTCTACCTGTGTGAATGCTCTAAAGTCATAGGTTATACTGCCTAAGTGTATGTGTTACTGTCTCATGTCATTCTACCTGTGTGAATGCTCTAAAGTCATAGGTTATACTGCCTAAGTGTATGTGTTACTGTCTCATGTCATTATACCTGTGTGAATGCTCTAGTTTCTCGTGTCATTCTACCTGGTTTAGTACTCTACTGTCTCGTGATTCTGTCTTGGCAAATGCTCTACTGTCTTGTGTGATTCTATGGTGATGCTTGAAGGTTTGTGAACCTTTGCTTTCAGAATCTTGTGTGACCCCCTTGTGCAGCAATAACTGCTACTAAAAAAATCCAGTAAATGTTGATAAGTCCTGCATCGGTTTGGAGGAATTTTAGCCCATTCCTCCTTACAGAACAGCTGTAACTCTGGGATGTTGGTGGGTTTCCTCATATTAACTGCTCGCTTCAGGTCCTTCCACAACATTTGGATTGCATTAAGGTCAGGATTTCACTTGGCCATTCCAAATATGTGCCCACCAAATGGCAATGTTACACAGAATGTATTGTTTACAACTAAATTCAATGCCATTAGGATATTATTTTATCAAAATAAATGTAATGAAATGTACTGATTACTCTGGAAAATGCTGAATCTGTAGTTTTCGTCCACTTTGACTTAAAATAGTAATGTCTACACAGCAGGTCAAGCTTAGTCGTGTGCATGCCAGAGCACTTGCTAGTGTTTTCTATGGTCAAAGTGGCTAGCCCCATGCTTATGCTTGGTGGCCGTACGTGTGTAAAAAACATCCAGGGGGCATGTTCTAACTGTGGGTTAACAGTCAGTGGTGGGCTTCTGGTTGTTACGTTAATGTTTCAGTGCTTGCCTCACTGGCTAGGCGTAATGGCGTTGTTGTTAATGCTATCATGTGGAATGTTGTGGCATTGCGCCTGTAGTTAATTTCATAGAAATTTGATACGACACAAAATGGTGTATATGTTTCCGCGTTTCGTACTAAAAGTCTCACATTTATGCTGACTACATTTATGCTAGGTAGGATGTACTTTGTTGGATTGCCCGTTTAGAATTATGGAGGTAAAATTCTTATTGAACCGTTATTTGTTAGAAAAACTTGTTTTTTGTAAGTGCGGCTGAATTCACAAGATTTGGGAAGTTCCAGCTTAAGAACAAAATGACCAATAAAGGAAGTTCATTAGCAACTAGTGGTCTATGATATGAATAGAAAATGATTCATTATGGTAAGTCACAAACTCCCATCACCTAGTGATTTAGTTTTTTTAGCAACTTCCCAAAATGTGTAAACCAGACACAATTAGTTGGCAAAGCAGAATATTTACTGCAGTACATGTGTCCTAGGATTGGGAAATATGGACAAAAAGTTGTGTCAGAATAATTTGACATCTCTAGTGGTGTTGCAATGATAAGGGGAATAAAAATAAGCAATTTCCTCTTGGGCCTTTATAGTGTGTAGAATAATGATACAAGTGTATCAAAATGATTTAAACAACATTTTTATAGAATTCAAAGGATTTAGAAGAATTTATATATATATAATGAATATGTTAATTCAGCAACATGTAATGGGCTTATTCAGGCAACGTATTACTTCCATCGTGAGCACATTCAGATCACCTTGTCCAACCACAGAAGACCTGTTGGCCATACTGTAAAAATCTAAAATGATTGAAATGCTGCTAAAATTAGCACCAAATTATTTATAAATGAAAATCTTGGAAATTGTCAGGGGTGCCTAAACATTTGCATACGACTGTATATATACACCTATTGCCAAGGGTAGTCTATGGCCAAACACTGTAGTTGTGTCCATCCATTCAAGTTTGTGGCTCAGCCATCTTCAGTCAGATCCCAGGAGGCGAGTGAGTCCTTCAGTCCCTGGGCGATTACTTCCCCATGCAGTTAAACTCATAAGGCTTTGTGATGTTGAAGTGCGAAAATGTTTTTAACGAGTCAGCAGTCATGTCATGACATCAGCTTTGGCAAAGCTATTTGTGAGACGAACTTTAGCGATGGCAAAGTATATTTCCTTTAGGGGTGGGTGGTTCAATCCCAAAATATCGATATTACTAATATTACATCTCGTTTTTAAAGTTTCCCCCATTTCAGCCGCGCTGCTCCCTAACACCGTTTGCTCGGTCTGCCACCAAACATTGGTTCAAATGTATTATTTTCCACTAAAATTACAACATTTAAAGAGTAAATATACACTCTTGCACCAACACAATGTAGCTCCTGTGCATTTTAAGCAGCGAACATGTGAGAATTGGTACCACAAAAAAAACTTTTTCCACCCAGACCCTAAACCTAACCCAACACAGCACACCCTACTCAATCCAGGAATGCCAAGCTAGGGCCCGAGTGGAGACTAAGGGCCCGAGTGGAGCTTAAGAGCCCGAGCGGAGCCTAAGGGCCCGAGCGGAGCCTAAGGGCCAGGTAAAACATCTGAAAACAGTAGGTAATACAGAAAACTTGTTCCACCGGGACGCATACCCCAAACAACTACAGGAAAGGTGCTACAGAACATGTAAAAGGGTAATTTACAAGTCTGTATTGCAGGGAAACAGAGATTGGGATCAGCCTCTTTTTAAGACCTCGCCACAGAGAGGATGACGATCATCAAGGGAATTCACATCAACTGCTTCAATTGTAGAATCAGGAAAGACAGTCTGTCAAATCCCACTGTGTCCCAAAGACAGTATGCAAAGAAATGTCTGTCAAATCCCACTGTGTCCCAAAGACAGTATGCAAAGAAATGTCTGTCAAATCCCACTGTGTCCCATTTCTTGCAAAGACATTTTATAGTTGTCTCTAACCACAATGCTTTTGATTGTTCTGTGGCTCACCATCACAAGAGTGGGACACAAGAAGTGTCCTTCCTGGCCTATATTCTGTGCCCTTTACATTCACCCAAGACAGAGTATACACTTCAGTGGCAAGCGGAATTCTCTCAGATTCACATTTAACCCGTTCAAAACCCGCAATAGAGCCAAGCAAGGAAGTACTACTAGGACCAGCTTCTTACATGTGGTTGAAAGTGTGGCAGGAAAGGGGGTTGTAATATTGCAACATTTGGTGCCTGTAAGCCATTGTTTTACAAATATTGCGAAAGTAATATAGCTTAGTCATTTGTTTTGCATAACATGTTTGAAACGCATAGACCAAAACAGAACCAAATGCCCCAAAGTTATGTTAGCACTGGGATAATGCATCATAAAGTGGTGTTTTGGCTTCAGATGCCTCATTGGGTAAAGCTCAAAGTTATGTTAGCACTG
>JACXGM010023490.1:0-16369 GCA_016801145.1 Umbra pygmaea
TGCTTCCTAAATGAAAACCATTTTTAGGCAGTGGAATAGTGTCTGTCTCACACACACACACACACACACACACACACACACACACACACACACACACACACACACACACACACACACACACACACACACACACACACATACAATCACACAGAGAAGTGAATGGAAGTGGTTTTGATGAAAAATGAGGGGCTGTCTGATTGGGGACGGCTTGGTGGAGCTGGCAGTGATGTCATTGGCTGATAAGGCAAGCAGTGTTATTGAATAAATAAATAAATTAAAATAATATTTTATATATTCTTTTCACCTCCTTTCAGGCCCCCCATCCCAATCCTGACCAGTTGCCCCAGCCCCCGACTCCCTTGTCCTGACCCCGCCTCCCCCAAAACCCACACATCATGTCCCTGCTGAACCAAACACCCCCCCAATCCACTCACCAGCATATAAAAAAGATTTGAATGCTGCTTTGCAATAAATAATATATTTGAGTAATGCACATTGAGTAGCAGTCAGTGTTGAGCCCCCACGCCATAACAACCTGAGGGGGGGGGTAACGGATCCCAGGAAAAGACACGGTTTCCCCCAGAACAGAGGGTCGGATAATAGGCTAAAGCAACTAGCATAAGAGCAATGGACTGATAAGAGAGAGAGAGAGCCAAGCATATCATAACCCCTCCATGTGTATCACCCTGGTAGATTGGGAGCACTACCTTGTTGAAAGTGTCTTCTAAACACCTATAGCAGCCTGAAGCAGCCGTCTCCCTGTGTTCCTGTGTGTGTTTTAACCATCTGCTTTCCAAGGAACAGAGACCTGGGAGAGATCGCATGTGTTTCTGCACCCGTGCCTGTCTCGCAAGCCAGCCAGCGAGTGAGAGAGAGCGTGGTGTGTGTGTGTGTGTGTGTGTGTGGAGGAGGGAGAGCAGTGTGTGTGTGTGTGTGGGGGGGGGGTATTGTGCACTGTGGATGTTGCCTCATGCTTTAACCAGCCTGCCTGCCAGCTCAGGTACTGCCTGCCTGCGCGCCGGCTTCTAAATAAGCAGCACATTCACCGTTCCCTCCAGGACAGGACGCTAGGCTACAGAGTGTGAAATCACACTAATAGTCAGTACAGTAGCTGCGCTGAGACGGAGCTTCTTCAGCTTTACTGCTCCCACACTAGGCAGAGGACACACAGCTCCAGGAGAGACACTAGGACTTCACAGGGAGAGCAAAGACAGAAAACAGAGAAAGGTCAGTAAAATAATTTATTTGATCATTTTTGTCCTATGAAATCAATTTTCCCCTTGTTCTTTCACTTTGAGTACAATAAATATGGAGCCCAGTCTGTGACGCGTCATGCCTTTTGCTGCTGGACAAACTATTGATTCCTTGCAAGTTTGTGGGAAGTGTACTCTGCTACTATTTGAGACTGCCAGGTAGAAGCAGGGGGAAAGGCTTGCTGTGTGTGTGTGTTTGTGTGTGTGTGTGTGTGTGTGTTTATGTGTTTTGTGGGGTGGTGGGGTTACGGCAGGCCACCTCTTGTCAATGTGCGTGTGTTTATATTCTTTTGAGTGTGTATCCGTGAGTGTGTATGAAGTGTGCATGTTATCATGTTGCGTGTGTTTATATTCTCTATCTGTGTACGTTGCCTGGGTCATTGTGTGTGGCGTCTATTTGTATTTAAATGTATATGTGAAGGCTGTGGGTCTACACCGCCATGGTCAGCAGGATGGGACCGATCGGGTGAAATGCTGGTTGTACCAAAAACAAGAAAGAGAAAAAGCATGCTTTAGCGTTATTTGCTGTTGCGTGTTTGTATGCAGGCGTAGGGACGATGGACAGACACACCTGTCTGATTGTGTCATGTTGACATGTCACAAACTACAGGTCATCCCTCTCTCTGACCCCTACACACACAACAAACACGGTAACCCCTGCAGCGCTGCACACTAAGTAAGGCTAACCAACCAAAACGCGATCCACCATTTTCCTCCTCCAATGGTATTTTAGTAGAGTTAGATCCTCATCACCGTCCCTGGTCTTTTCAAAGGACTTTTTGTTTTTAACACCACCTTTAAGTGTTTAGTTTCACTTTCACTTTGGTAGTTTGTTTTTATTTATTTTACATTTTTTATAGGTATTTTATTGAAATATGTCTTCAATTAGGTAGTATAAATGTCTAAAACAAGAGAATGTCTGGACCCAATGTATGCTTCAGCACTTAAAGGTGTTTAGGCACACTCAAAAGAAAACTGCAAAAACCAGGACCAGCTACAACACTAAAGACATCAACACAAACATTTCAGCTATCCATCATAGCTGTCATCTTGTTTCTGCTCCACACTGATTTATTCCTGCGCTGAAATCCATTTGAGTCCCAATGGGAAAATATGCTCCAGTCCAACAGTATGACTAAACACACAAACACACACACACACCCAGAGCAGGTGCACAATATGCCAGTATACAGCCATGTTTAAAACCACACATCCCACTGTAAACTATGGTAAACCTCTCCACTCGGTCATAAGATAACAAGCAGACTGAGAATAAACGTTCCGCCATGTTAAATAATATGTATATATATATATATATATATGTATATATATATATTATATGTCATTATTTTCAAATCTACTGTCCAATACTGTACACACAACCAAATCCAAAAGTAATATCCAACTCCAAATTTCCCTAACTGTAAAACTTGCTGAAATACAGTACTGCACCATAGACAGCACATTCAAATAAAAAACTTCCCTCTGTGCCTACATGTGTGTTGTGTTTGTTTTGTTTGGATTGCTATGATTCTACTTTGAGTTTTCATTTATCTCCTTCCATTGTCCGTTCTATCTCCGCTTCTTCCTGTTGGCCGATTTTGATGGTTTTCTCTCAGTTCCTTGTCATTTGGTATATCTCAGATGATAGCGTAGGTCCAGTACAGTTTTGTTTGTTTTTGTGTGCGGGTTAAATGTAAAGGTAATGTAGGGCTAAATGTAAAGGTAATGTAGGGCTAAATGTAAAGGTAATGTAGGGCTAAATGTAAAGGTAATGTATAGCTAAATGTAAAGGTAATGTATGGCTAAATGTAAAGGTAATGTATAGCTAAATGTAAAGGTAATGTATAGCTAAATGTAAAGGTAATGTAGGGCTAAATGTAAAGGTAATGTAGGGCTAAATGTAAAGGTAATGTATAGCTAAATGTAAAGGTAATGTAGGGCTAACTGTATAGGTAATGTATTGGTAGACAATGGGTGTGTCAGGCCCAGACGAGACCAGGCTGCTGTGATGTATGCAGATGTTTGGTGGTGAGCCCTGTCCAGGGCTCTTAATGTGTTCAGGTCTGCTGCTATCTGGCCTGCTAATCTGAGACGGGGCAGCATCCGTCTGGCTGGCTGGATATCTGGAGGGCTGGCATGCTGGTTGAGTGTCTGGAGGGCTGGGTGGATGGCTGAGTGTCTAAAAGGCAGGCCACGAGAATCCAGACAGGCTCTCACACTCAGGCTTCACTCTCACACTCTCTCTCTCTCTCTCTCTGTCTGACTCTCTCTCTTCCTCTCTCTCTCTCCCCAGCCAGAGAGTAGAAAGAATTTGAGAATAGCTATACAAGATTGTCAAAAGCTGGTGTTTTAGAGTTTGAATGTACAATATGAATTTCATAACAATAGGGAATAAATACTGCCTTTGATGTACATTATTCAAAATATTGCGTTCATTTGGACTATATTACTATTTAAAAATGCGAACTAGAAATGAATACAATTTACATAGAGCAGTAAGACGTACTAACCTGTATCTGTACTCTAAGTATGATATCATTGAAATTTTAAATATAGACTACTAATTTGTATTTATCTATTTTAAAATGCATGTTGTTGTTTGACATGGGTCTTTGATTTCTGGAGTTAAATGTATAATAAAGACGTAAATCAAGGCCAGATCTTGACTACATGTTGAATTTCAACAGAGTGTATATACATCTATAGATGTGATTGGTCTATTTATATGGTGGTATATGCATCTATAGATGTGATTGGTCTATTTATATGGTGGTCATCTAAGAGATCCACTCTGATTGGACCTTCTTTGCTCCAACACAGTTATTGAATAGAGGCTATGTTCCAGGCCTTACTACAGTAACGAGCCAAACTCGGCATTGCTCCCAACATCTAGGATTAAAGCTTTCAGAGCTCAACATGGGCAGCCTGGCAGACATGTGTGGGATTCACTGGTCTCCTACCTCGGCCCCTGTTAACGCCTGCAGAGGGTGACTGGGCTACCATCACTGGGATAACTAAGTGTTTCAATTTAGCACCCTTATAAACATATTGCTTTGCACTGCACTCTCCGTATCCCTCCACGATGCATACTGTGTAGAACTTTACACTGCACACTCCGTAACACCTAACACTACATACTGTATCACACAACACTATACATTCTATTACATAACACTACACACTCCATATCACTCCGCTTTGCAAACACTGTATCACTCCACACTCCTTAAACATTTAACACTGCACACTTCGTAACACCAACACTATCCACTCCATATCACATAACATTGCACACTCCATATTACCAAAACTACACACTCCATATTACCAAAACTACACACTCCATATTACCAAAACTACACACTCCATATTACAATGAACACTCCATATCATATAACACTAGACTACACACTCCATATAACACTACACGCTCCATATCACATATCCCTACACACTCCATATTACATAACATGACACACTCCATATAAAATAACACTACACACTCCAAATAAAATAGCACTACACACACACTATATGTCAACCTATGCATTACCACTGTTTGAGTAGTTAGATTGGAAGAACAGAGTTTATGCCTGATCTTGGTGTGGAGTATGAATTTATCACTGTAAGTCACACTGATAAAGAGTTTCTGCTAAATTACTAAAATGTAAATGTAAATATGAGGTAAATGGTGTGAGTATATTATATGAGTGTATGATATGAGTTACACTGCATTTGTATGCTGTGGTTTGTTTGAAAGACAATGCTGAAAAATGTAACTATAATACCAATAATTATTATTTGTGAATTACTGAAAAGTATCTGTACTTTAAATGATAATATATTGGATATTAAAAAATTCATGAAAGATGCATTACCAGAATTGATCTACTTGTTTATTCTAATCAGCAATATATCAATGCTATTATTAACTGTATTGGCTATCTGTAAAAATCTGATAAATATATCACATATATTCGACAGTTGCAAAATGTTTTACTTAAATAGACAATAAAATGTTTGTCCAAGCTATGACATTCTTTGCTCATCTAATTCTTTCTCAATAATTAATCGAAGCACAATACCTGTTATGATGAATATCCTATTAACAATGTGCAACTGAGCAATTATAAACAGATAATTACATATTATTTAATTGACAAGTCAAATCATTTCAAGGTACTTTTAGTGGTGGTAAATTGAAAAGCAAAACAATATGTATAACAGATAATTGCTATTATTATTAATATTTTTGCCACAGCCGAATTTCAAATATTGGTTGACTTTTTCTAAAGTAAATAGTACACGATCATGTTTTCTATGTAGCCTCACACTACCCTCTCTATCCTCCATTCTCTCACTGGCTTTGTGTCTCACTGTCTGTATCTGTCTTACTGCCATTCTCTCTGTCTCGCTCTCTCTCACTGTATGTCACACAGACATACACACAGTAAAGGTTTGCTAAAATGTATTGTAGTCATGTCAAGGGCTTGTGGGTGTGTAACTGTCTTTGTGTAGGCGGTCTGTGGGATGTCTCTAGTGTAATAATAACATGTTGTATGGTCCAGTACAGTGGCATTGGTAGTGAACCTACTTATTGGTGCTTTTACTTTTCAACCACTATCTTGAACCCAGTCCTCTGTCACGGTGTGTAAAATAGTCAAGTATAGGATTACTGTGATGCAGTATTGCTGCAGTGATCTGGCACCAAGGATTTTCTGTTTCAGAGCTACTGGTAGATGGATGATTGTTGCGATATTGTAGCTAGCTTGCATCACACATGACTCCAACCTCGGAAGAATCTCCATTGGCTGTTTGGTACAAGTGACATCAACTCTCGCCCTATGAAACGTCCAGCTCTGCGGTGTCAGAGTGTGTAGTATTTGCTTCTGCCCCCCCACCCCAGTGTAACTGTTTACAGAGTCATCACTGTGTCAACAGCCCAGTCATTTGTATCTGTTGCTTCAGTTTAGACCAGCTCCATCAACTGTTGTTGGTTTGAAGCAGACATGGGCACACAAACACACCTCTGGGTTTGATACACAAATGCTGAAATATTTAGAATTCCTGAACTGTGCAATCTGAAATATTCTCTGAGGAGAGGAATACCCACTGCAATCGTTTCACATGTTAGGACAACACAACAGCGGATGGAATATTCACCATCTCTGTGGGATTCATATAATTCCATGAATGTTTTTCATTTGTGTCTCCCCATCACATCATTGTTCATGATAGGTTTGTTGTTGTTGTTTTCTTCTTTTTCTTGTTAGTCAGGATGTTTTTTCCCTTATTTGTCAAATGTTGGGTAATTGGGTTGGGTAGCCACGTGGCCCTGCCAGCTTTGAGCCAGCTCCTCCGTCTTACACAATGCCACAGTAGATTACAGCATTTGGCTGGGTTAGATATGGAATGTCATTCACGCTATTATTACTACACGGATGTGGACAGTGCCTTTACACCTTTCTCATGTCTGAAGAACTTTATAATGCAGGTGTAAACTGTATTGACTGACGACTGCAATGTTTTAAAATACTGTTATCACATATTAATTCACAATTGTAAGGATCATGCAAATTTCTAAACAAAATGTTGGGTTAAAAGAGTGGTTGTTAAATTTACCGGTTTAAATCAAAACAGACTATTATTTTGATATAATGCAGTGACCTCATGCACAAAGAATTTTAATATTTTGATAGAATGAACGACGCAGTAAAAACCACGGCATGTTCAGATGAGCCTTTAGTAGCCAAGCCAGTTTTTTCTGTCCCTTTGACTACCGAAAATCTGAATTTCATAGAAGAGACAGTTCTATTGAGATTGAGGGGCACAGTGCAGAACACCGCCGTGCGGTTTGGTGCAGCGGCTGACGTGTGTAAGAGTAATGGCTGCCGGTTTGGTGCGGTGTTGATTCCATCTTGGCTGTCCTGCAATCAGCCAGAGGAGAAGAGGGGGGAGACAATTTTATACCTCAGACCCCTCCTACACCACGACTGGAATATAATCCACTGTCTCCTGACCTTCAAATCATGCAGCGCTGCAGTCGTTTCAATTGGCCTGGCCAGCATTATCATGAAATGTCCTCCAACCGATGCGACCGGTACATGGGAGATTTCTGCTTTGCCGTCTCTGTCTTCACATCATAAAGTTAACGGGTCCCTTCTGCTCCTCCTTCTCTGTGGAAATGAGCCTTCATAAAATATATAGAAATAAAGGCCTTTACATTGATTTAGATTCAGCTTTGTTTGTGTTGCATTTTGGGATGAAGGAATGTAGGGATTTAAATGCTATATGGTTTATTTAAATGTATAACCCCCCCAAGCAGGTTCGCCAATTATCAGATATTTCTGACAATGCTCGTTCAACGAAAATCTGCACATATGTGGGAAATTTACGTTCGCCAACTATGCTAGTGTGATTGCGTTCACATGTTCCCGACCTGCACGCAAGGCGTCACTCAACTGAAAGCTGACCGGGAACACGTGTGTGACTACCTAGCCGTGTGCCCCGGGCAGCACAGTACCAATTTGCTCAGCCTCTAGCAGAGCCCTGGGGCATAGTTGGAATGCCCCAACCAGGATGGAAACCCTGGTCTCTGTGATGCAGTTGTGCTGTGAGGCAGTGATTGCATACATTTTGTGTTTTTTGTGTTAACATGTGTTAGTGTGTTCCTATGTACCAAGTGAAAGTATGTTTATATACGAAGTAACATTATGTGTATAATTTACCTTGTGACATTTGATTCTATACCAGGTGATAGTGTATATATATGGTTCTGTACCTAGTGGTAGTATGTTTTTTATTTACCTAGTAGTTATGTGCGATTAAAGACCTGGTGATATTATGTCTTTTTATACCAGGTCTGACTCTGTGCTCATATACCAGAAGTGAGAGTGTTTTTAGTGGAGTGGATCAGTATCATGATGAGACCTGGTTTCATGTTATTGATGGAGTGATGGAAACGGGGGAAGTTCACTCACTCAAATACCAAGGCTATGCCGGTGTTCCAGTGGTTGTAGACAGCTAATTTATCAATTATTTAAAAAGAACATGTTTGATATTATCTGAATATAAAAAATATATCAGAGCACACGCAGCATTCATGGTTGTCTTTAGAAGCTGTGTAAGAGATGCATGTCATGTATACACAAGTCTCTGGAGAAGTGCTTTATTGTGGAGGGTCAAGGAAACCTCTGAATGTTAGCACAGCCTAGCAAGAGACATGTTTGATTTCAAAGAATTGACAGAAAATATGGCTTTTCATCCAGAATGCGTTGTTCATTTACATGGAAAATGATAGAAATGTTAGCAGTCCAACAACTTTCCAACATGATGTCTATCATCCGTCTGTCTCTTAAATTACTGCCATCTCCATATTCATAACCCCTGATGAGTAGATTCTGCCCTAGAATCTATCGTCTGATGTAGCTGATGTGATGACATAAAACACAGTGCTGCATACCCCCAAACCTCATGCTGTATATGGAGGTGGTTGTAGTCTCGTCTTCCTACTGCTTTGTTTACTGGTTGCTGGGGAAAGCAGGTGGAAGTGTCTGAGTGAGTTGAGGTGACGTGCGATGTCTGGCTCTGGCCTTTGACATTACCTGAGACTACTGAGTTATATGACTATGTGTGGGGGTTTGTGACAAGAAAGAGAGAGAGAGAGAGAGAGAGAGAGAGAGAGAGAGAGAGAGAGAGAGAGAGAGAGAGAGAGAGAGAGTTGTTCCCATAGAAATAGTACATATGTGCTCTGGTTTATGTGTTCATGTGTCAGCAGGTGTATCTAGTTCCTTCTATCAAATTTATTGATGACTGATGATCCCAGTGGGTCTTCAACGAAAATGCATGCAGGTGGTGAAGAGCATTCTGGAATTATTGTCCAATATATCTAGCGGCCATTACATCGGTTTTGCTTTGTTGAGAATATGAACAGAAAGGACTATGAGGATTTAAATCAACAATGGGGCTACTCTAAGAGATGGACTTATTGGAGTTGCATTAAGATGATTAGAGGCAGGAATGAATCACATTTCACACAGAGCAGTGGCAAACACAGAGATAAACATGGAGGTAAACACAGAGATAAACACAGAGATAAACATGGATGTAAACACAGAGATAAACATGGAGGTAAACACAGAGATAAACACAGAGATAAACATGGATGTAAACCCAGAGATAAACATGGAGGTAAACACAGAGATAAACACAGAGATAAACACATAGGTAAACACAGAGATAAACACATAGGTAAACACAGAGATAAACACAGAGGTAAACACAGAGATAAACACAGAGATAAACACATAGGTAAACACAGAGATAAACACAGAGATAAACACATAGGTAAACACAGAGATAAACACAGAGGTATACACGTAGATGATCAAAGAGGTATACACAGAGGTATACACAGAGGTAAACACAGCAGTAAACACAGAGATAAACAGAGAGGTAAACCCAGAGGTATACACAGATGTAAACACAGAGAAAAACACAGAGGTAAACATACAGATAAACAGAGAGATAAACACACAGATAAACACAGAGGTAAACACAGATGTTTCCCACAGCTGTGCTACACCACATTGACAACCGGTCAACATCAATTAAACAGGAGACTGTAGACATACCCATCATGGGAGAACTGGCTTTGTTCTCCTCTAATAAAGGTTGTCTGGGTCAGGCTCTGTCTGTAGCAGAAATGTTTCATTTCCTCTTAGAGATGGCCATGAGTAATGCACTGTGATTGTCATTGAACTGCAGAGTAGCACAGCTCTCAGAGCTGATATGATACCCACCTGAACACACCCCAGCTCTGGGAGACAACAAGATGGAGGGATGTTGTGTTTTCATCACACAGCGTGTCCAGGACGATGGAACCATGAACACTTTTATTTTGACCCGTTCTTTACATCTGGGATATGGTGGGTTTATTTACATGGAGATAAATGTATTGTATGCAGGAGTAATGTCTGGAGGCAAGGGTATTTGTGGGGGTGTGTTAGTGTTTGTTTGGTGTGTTAGTGTTTCGCTGTGTTTGTGTGTTTATGTGGTGTGTGTGTGTGGTGTGTTAGTGTTTCTCTGTGTGTTAGTGTGTGTGTGGTGTGTTAGTGTGTGTGTTGTGTGTTGGTGTTTCTTTGTGTGTTAGTGTTTCTCTGCGTGTTAGTGTGTGTGTGGTGTGTTAGTGTGTGTGTGGTGTGGTAGTGCTTCTCTCTGTGTTAGTGTGTGTATGGTGTGTTAGTGTGTGTGGTATGTTAGTGCTTCTCTGTGTTTTAGTGTGTTTGTGGTGTGTTAGTGTGTGTGTGTGATGTGTTAGTGTGTGTGTGGTGTGTAGTGTGTGTGTGGTGTGTGTGGTGTGTTAGTGTGTGTGTGGTGTGTTAGTGTGTGTGTGTGGTGTGTTAGTAGCTGTGTGGTGTGTAGTGTGTGTGTGGTGTGTTAGTGTGTGTGTGTGTGGTGTGTTAGTATGTTTGGAGATGTGATAGTGTGTGTGTGATTGAGACTAAGACTAGGGTGGAGTATGGGCCTTGTTGCAGCACAAAATCAGCATTCAAATGACCAAGGCATAGCGACTAGCGAGTTAGTGTTAAGGGTCAGAGGTCACAAGCAGCCTATCATTGTGAAGAACAAGGATATTCCTGGGTTTATAGGTGTCTAGGTATTCATGACCTTTACATAATTTTTTATCTTTGCAACAGTATTGTGATTTTGTGGATTTAATAAAGTATTTAAAATGTGTGTGTGTTTCCTGTTAGTTGTAAAAGGGCGTAGTAAGTGTGAAGGAGGTGGGGGTTTGTAGTGGGGCCAAGCTGTCCCCGGCTGGCTGCTGTCCATTTATTGTCCCCAGCCCCCTGTCTAATTAATGTGAGCCACACTCATACGTTACTGCACCAGGGGTCTGTCACTCATTAATCATGTGACCTTCTGTGGCTCAGTGAATGACCTTAGTGGAGTAGATCAGCTGGAGATAGCTGGAGCCACAGAATTAAATTGTTTCTGGAAGTAGTATACGGTCACGCCAGGCAATTCATACAGCCGCCCTGCTCGGGGTCCTTCTTCTGGGCCAGCGACACCTCTACCCATACAGCTGAGCCTGAACTCGGGTCCTTACAGCTTCCCTCACAGGGCTGCCTGAGACACTGCCAGACAAATATGAGGGGACACAAGCTAGTGAAGAGCAGACTAGTGAACATGTTTCATTCTGGCCCTTGCATCTCTCTGAACATCCCCTGTCTGCAAGGACCTATAGCTGTCATTTGTCAAACATGCCTGCAAATGTTATTTCCCCCATATAGTCTCACTGCATCCTCTGAGGTAGACACCATGTAAATGTGGAGAAGAAAGATGTACGAGACCATTTTTTTATTATTATTGCAGTTTAATTATTATTATTTTATAGTTCCCACCCAAGTTTTTAGCAAGCTTCTTTTCAGTGAAATGTTTTCCGGCAACCGCTTTGTTTAATCGCTATATAATGAATCATTGTGGTAATAATCTTGACTCTATAGGTGTGCAAAGTTTAAATAAAAAAAGGTGTCAGTGCTGCCGGCTCTTTCTGGCAATCGTAGCATTAAAATGTTGGCTTTCTTCTCGGTGACATTAAAATGGAGGGATTTTGTTTATCCGTGCCTTTGTTTATTTAACATTTTGCTCAGCGGGGGGAGTTTCAGATAGCTTGTTTTCAAGACAGTCCCTGCAGACAGCGAGCAAACACTCCACAGAGTCATCAAACAGAACAGTCCTCAACTTTCCCCCTTCCCAGCTCTCAGCACACACACACACATGCCAAAAAGGAGAAACACCATCATGGAATATGATTGAAAATGATTGTCATAATTTTTTAGAGTCTGTACTCTAACAATATGCATGGAGGGATTTATTTTTTTCTTTTCTTAAAGGTTTTTTTTATTATTTATTTTCCAGACTCGTGCGTGTACCGTTAAGTGCAGCCCTGCTCAGAGAAAGCACATTGATGGATGAAAACATTTCATTTTCATGTGTCAAACTTTGGTGGGTATTGTGTCATTAATGAATGCACTGATCTGTGAAGGGATTCAAGATGCTCTCTCTTTTAGATGGCATCAACAGCCAGTTGGGCATATGCTGAAAACAAAAAAGAGGACGAGCTACAAAAAAATAAAACAGTATCTTTGTGAATGGAGAAGTGAGTTCACTGCTGTATGAAATGAGTTCTGAATTGAGATCATTCCACCTACCGTACATTCTCTTGTAAATGTGAACTATAATATAGTGGTTCGAAGCAATGATGTGATGGTGTTGACTGACCAAGCTTCTGTACTCATGTCAGTTTTCCTTTCTGTTGTTATTGTGCACACAGACCCGCTATTGCACGGAACACATGGGAGTCTACAGTGCATTGTTTGCTACTTATTTAAAAAAAACATAGCAAACATTGCCAAACAGTCCCAACCTGCATGTGTTTACATCTGACCAAGGTCAAGCAGACAGGCAGAGTGTGTCAGGTTCAATGTCAACACCGACATGGCCAGAGGTTGAGGCTGTTGCCTGGGTGGAGTCTGTCTCATTAAAGCACATTCTGTTTTACTGTCTGGCTCAGCCAACCAAACACACACACACACACACACACACAGAGGAAGTCACACAGAAATACCATTCTGTTCCTCCTTCCAGTCTTCTCCTTGTCTTCTCATCTCTCCATCTTCCTCCCTCTCTCACATGTGCAGTCTTGATTAATATTTTCTGCTGTTCCGTAACCATGGCAATGAGGTCACTGCATATGATACTTAATTGAATCTTTCCAGTGCTTTTGTGTGCATCTCCTGCGTCCGAACAATAAAAATCATCTGCTGAGGACTCAACCCCCTTTTCCGCTCCGCTCCCCTCCGTCTTCCTTTCTCTTCATTTTGTCCCTTATGAATTTATTCATTTTCCCTCCCTGTGCTCTCCACCCTCTTCTGGTTTCACCTCAATATCCCCCTCTCTCTCTCTCCTTCTTGGTTCTGACCCAATCTTTCTGGTCCACTATCAGCATTGTTTTGTTTCTTTTTTGTCATTTATCTCCAGTGTCTTGTCCTTGCCCGTGGAAGTGTTTCTGCTTTATCGTTGTGTTATTCAGCCCAGCCGAGTTTCTTCTTGTCACAGAGTCCTGCTGGTATTGTAATTAGCAGACTTTGTATTATGCACTAATAATGCACTTTGCCACTTCCTCTCTCGCTTCCGTTACTTCCAGTTTACTTACTTTTTCACTCTCACCCTGATTCATTTGAATACTTAAATTAGTCTCAGGCGCAATCATTAAATTGATTTCAAACGACTCTGATGATTCAAGTGGACTTTGCAGTCCAGGTCCCATTGATACCCAAAGTGAGCTGGTGACCTGGGCCTCTCTGAGCAGGTGTTCTGAATAATGCCCCGCAAATTGTGGTCCTCTAAGATCTGGGCACGAGTGGAGCGGCACACGTGTCTGCTCTCCATACACACAGGCGGACCAACATGTCTCAGCCTCTATACACACAGGCTTGGCATTTAATCCGTGACAAGGGGGGTACATGTTTAAAACACAAACACTGGACTGGATTAAAAAACGTTCTCCTCAAAATGGGTGCTGTGAAATCTGAGATTATTTTTTTTATTAATGATTGCTACCTTGGCTTGCTTTATTTTGTATGCTTTTCTTAAGATTTTATGCTCGCTGAGCATATAGATATCTTTGACATGTGGGTCACACTTTATTTTGAGAGTCACATATTCCATCAGTAGGTTCTCTATAGATAGTTTGTTGATAGTTTGTTGATGATATGACTATCTGTTGATAAGCAAATAACTGTTTAGGTTTAAGGGTAGGGGTAAGTTTACAATAAGGTTTAGGGTAATGTTTAAGGTTATGGTTAGTAGATAGTTTGTTAAAATGTTGTTGATAGTCTGTAGAGAATTGGTATAACCAACATGTTCTAAAAGCAGTGTCTTGGATACTGGCGTAAAGATATCTTTCATATAGGTTTTAATTTGGTAATGTGTGAATATACACTCTTACATACTGTAATATTTAAAATAGCAGTGTGTGTATCTATCGATCTATCTATATATCTATCTATCTATCTACATATCATGTATCTATCTATATATCTACCTATCATTTATCATCTATCTATCTACATACAGTATCATCTATCATCTATCGATCATGTATCTAATGTATTGTCTATTTATTTATGACTTCAAATGTGTGTGTATATGATTTAATATGGCATAGTGTGTATGGTGTATATATGCACATACTGTGTACAAATACAATATATTTCATATAGGTTTTAAAATGGCAGAATGCATAGCTGTCTAAGATGCAGGTTTTAAGAAAGTAGTGTGTACAGTATATAGTATTTATTTTTTTATCTAAAGTTTAAAATCGCAGACTGCATAGATATCTTTAATATAGTATAATAACGCAGTATTTATGGATATAGGTGAAATACAGTAGGTTTTTATGTGGTAGAACGCATAGATATTGTTAATCTAGGTTTTATTATGGTATATAGACAGACTGTTTATAAAGGTGGCATGTTACAATACTCTTATTTTATGTGTGTTTCAAGCCTCTGGCTGGACAAGGTATTGTGTTCTGATAACTAGGCTGCTAACTGGGATGAACATTGCATACATTTTATTACCTACAGTATAGACTTTACATTATTTTTACAACACTTGCAGGGCATGAGAGAGGAATAATGAAAGCAATTGGAAGTTTAGTGATCACAGAGAGTAAGGACACTGGTTTAATGCCCTATTCGAAATAAATACGACACCCCAAACAGGGCAATGTCCCATTTAATGCCCTGGGGCATTGAGATTTGATATTTAGACCAGATGGAACTGTGCCACCTACTGGGCCTCCAACCCCATTATAGCAGCATCTGTTCTCCCATCAAGGGGCAACTCTACTTTGCGTCCGATGTACCTGTGGGTAGCAGGGTGCTATGCTGCAAGCCTCTTGATGTCAACATCATATTATTCAACCTAAAAAGGTCTCTTTACAGAACAACTTGACAGGTAATTTTCCTGCTTGAAAGACGTAGGTCCTGTTTTTACATAGGCTCTTCCATGGTCTGTAATATTAGCACTAGAGAACAGCTCACCAGTTTAAATAGAGAGCACCAGAGAAAAAGAAATACTGGACATCAGATTTGACATATGCACCATAAAATAACCATTAGCAGTTACCTACAATCTCAAGTGACAGTCTATCAATAATGTCACTCTGAAAATAGGACAGGTTTGTTGCTGCTTGTAAATCACCGGGGACTCCATATAGCTGAAAAGCTGTATGGGAAACAAATTCATGTTGGACATTGATGGGACTGGTGTGAGTGCTGGGACAAACTCAGAGAGACTCAGAGAGACATCATTCAGCAACACTGCCTAGTTCTGAGGAGCCCACTGCCTGTGAGACAGTTGCGTCCTGAAAGCTACACTGATGGTCTATAGTGGTTTACATATATTGAATTATATGTAATTAAACATGAATTCTCTGACTTTAAAGCCTATGCATGTAAAACAACATGATGTACTAGAAACCAGGCCAATATGTGTTCGATTGGATATGAAAGTTTGAACTAAGCTAAGAAGGCATTTAAAAGTTATACTTTTTAGGAACCAATAGTTATAATTTATAATGCATAAGTGCAAAAAATGTACAAGGCAACTTTAGATTGTAGCTGAAATGAGGCTCCCTGTAAAGTCTATCAACAGCACCCCCCCAAAAACCACATGCCTGCCTATGTATACACAACCATGCACCCCTCCCGGATGGCATATTTGCATAAAATCAGACTAGGCGTTGCATGTGAATGGGATCTATTCATGAATGGGCCAGATAGACAGTGGCTGGCAGCTTTGAAAGACGACTAAAGAGCACGTGCCTTTTCAGCTGGCGTGTTTAAAGTGGCAGCCCTTGTGTGATGGGAGAATACAGCATGCCCGCCGTCTTATCCTCCTCCCCGCCTCCCTGCGTGTCGCGTGCAGGCGTAACAGGCAGCCATGGCAGCAACAAGTGTGTGCACATTACCATGCTTTCCAGCCCCTTACTTGGCAGCCAGCCTGCCCATCTGTCTGCCCCATACCTAGATAAAGAGCCA
>JACXGM010023492.1:0-16172 GCA_016801145.1 Umbra pygmaea
AGCCACCAAGTGCATCCTCCACATCTGCACAGCCACCAAGTGCATCATGCACATCTGCACAGCCAAGTTATGCTGTTTCCATCTCTTTTCCCTCCACCTCTGCACAACTAAGTGACAAAACAACTGCACCAATTGATCCTGCAGACTGGCCATCTGTTGTCACCAATACCAGAAGAAAAAGGTTTGTTCAAAGAGTTCCATAGCGAATAAATAAATAGTTTCACATTTCCAAAACAAAAATATGGTAGAAGGTGTCAGCATGAATATTTCAGCAGAGTCAATGGAGAGAAAATCAGAAGAAGTTGGCTGATGTACTCCAAAAAAAATAATGCCTTTTTTAGAGTACATCAGCTCAGCCAACTTCTTTTGATTATCTGCCGCAAAATGTTTTCTCAGAAAGATTTAAAATTGATAAAAGAAGACCTATGCTTCAGACCCTGTGGTGAAAGTTGAGGCCCAATCTTTTGGCAGAGGGTGGCTCATATCGCTTATGGTATGACATCCTCAACAAAATTCAGAATTTAAGCAAACTTATGCAATCAACTTAATGCAGCTAGATATGGCTGTCGACCTTATTAAAGCGAGAGACTCCCGCACCAAAAACAGAGACACTGGACACCTGCAAAGGAGATGTGTGAGGACTGCTCAAACAGAAGCAGCTGACAACCACCAAAAGGCACTTTGCTTATGAATATCAGATGAGCATATTTTAATGTGGTGGTGGACACAGCTCCCTCTTCACTTAAGGGGAGGTTTCGGAAACTCGGAAAGGTAAATTATCTATTTGGAGTGCTCCTTAACTTCCCCAGCATGTCCAGAGACAACCGTATATCTCAGAAGTTCTCCCAAATTACGTTCTCAAGAAACTATTTTGAAAACATGAATTACGTTATATGCCAAACTATTTTGGGCGTCCAATCACAAGGAAGAGGATCACTGGGGTCTCCCCAAGAAAGGTTTGGGGGGGAGCTGTGGGCCTTGCAAGCAGGCCGACATGCCTTCAAACTGGCAGCCAGATCAGGCGGTGTCAGACCCACCAGGGGCCTGTGTGGCACCATATACACAGAGTGTATACAGACATTCCACCTGCCACAGGCCCCTTTGCCAACATCCGGCTGATGCTGCCTCCTCCCCAGGATGCCCTGGCTGGAGACCTTCAGGCCCCAGCTCAGCTGGCCCACCAGGCCGAGGCCCCAGCTCAGTCGGCCCACCGGGCAGAGGCCCCAGTTCAGCCGGCGCATCGGGCCGAGGTCCCAGCTCAGCCGGCCCGTCGGGCCGAGGTCCCAGCTCAGCCAGCCCACCGGGCCGAGGCCCCAGCTCAGCCACTACCAGAGCCCCCCACGGCCATGTACCTAGAGGGCCTGTTTCTGCCTCCACCGCCGGGATTTGGAGATGACACAGCGGTGGAGGATACTGCGTTGGATACAGGGCCCCCTGCTCCGCAGAACACAGCTCCGCAAGACACAGGGCCCCCTGCTCCGCCAGACATAGGGCCCCCTGCTCCGCAGAACACAAGGCCCCCTGCTCTGCAAGACACAGGGCCCCCTGCTCCGCCAGACATAGGGCCCCCTGCTCCGCAGAACACAAGGCCCCCTGCTCCACAAGACACAGGGCCCCCTGCTCCGCCTGACACAGGACCCCCTGCACAGCCGACGACAGGGCCCCCTTCCAGAACTGATCCTGGACCCTCACCTCCAGAGACTCCGCCACTGCTGGGGTCTAGCTGGCTGCCGCCATCCTCACCAGCGGCCGCTTTTGGGTGGCGTGCTGGCCTGCCTAGACCTCATGCCGAACCACTGCCTGGGTGAGTGCTTTGGGGTGGGGGCTTCTTGTGGGTACTGTTTGGGGGGGTCCTTGTTTTCTGGCCCTCCCCTCTGGTCTGGCCTCTCCGGAGTGGTGGCCTTTTGGGGGGGCGTACTGTAACATGGGCTGTCGTTAACATGACCTGAGACTGGACTCATTGATATATATGGTATCTGTTTATATGTGTTTGTATTTTCATTTATTTAGACTAGGGGTAGGCTGTGTGTACGATGCTGGTAGATTCTGATTAGTAACAACAGTCAGCCATGTTTCCTTAGCTAGTTAGCTATAGGCTACATAAGCTGAACAGACAGAGAGAGATGTTAGACATTGCAAGAAGTGACGTTTGCTTAAAGGTGCTATACGTAATACATGTACTGTAATAAATCCATAAATGACGCCAATGCCTCATCAGATTTTAAGGAAACATGTTTAGCTGAAATACTATATTTTCTGAAAACAATGCTAATGTCAGTATTTTTTCGGGAAAAAGTACGTTCCGTGACGGAATTTATGTTTATGTTTTGGCCTGTGTGTTGTTATCAACTGCCCATTTTGACAGCACAAACGGATTGCCAGGCAACCCTGTAGAAACGCAAACCCACCGCGCTACAGCCATGGAAGCAGCAAACAAACGAACAAGATCATAGAGATTCTACACAACCTAAAAAAACTCTGCATGTTTCTAAACGGTTCCATGACCATAGACGTAGTAAAACACAGTTCGCTTGTCATGATTGTGCTGATCTTGTTCGTCACGTTAGTTTCGATTCTGGGGAGGAGGGATACAACTCAGGTATTTTGAATTTTAACTGTAGTACCCATTTTTTAACGCTGGCTGTCCGTTTTACATATAGCACCTTTAAGATATAGGTGTTTAATGGTACGCAATTGGGATATTGTGTTCCTGCTATCAATGGATTGGTGATGTAAGTAGACAGATATATAAGTGGTTAGAGATAATTGTGTACATTATTGATGTTAGCCAAACCGTTCTATGCTGGTATAGAGCATTGTGTATTCTGTGTATCTATGAAGCATGAGTATTAGTTACACATCCACCATCCTTCACACAACTTGAGAAGTAGCAGTCGCACTCCTTGCTACTGGCGCTTCTCAATTTGTGTGGCTTGTGGTCTTCCGACTGCATGTGGTTTAAAATGATTTTAAATTACGTTTGTTGTTAGTGTAAATTATGCTTTGTTTATTATGTACATTTTAATAGAGACTTGTTAGCACTTATGGTTATAATATTTTTGTACAAAATGGATTTGCATGTGGTTGGAAAATTCAGTGAGGTTCCACAGTTAGGGCAGAGCGGACAATTAGATGTGTGACAGCGGCAATCTCAGATGGTGTCTAGGCTCACGGCTGCTCATGGTATCATGATTCAACTATTTTAGTTTTTTGCATCTTTAACTCATTTCAAATGTTGGATGTTTAATAGAAATAGGCATAGCAAAGGCTACTTAAGTAGAGACCAGCCAAGCTATGACAAAAAATGCATATCAAACATCAACGTTTAAGCTCACGATGTTTATCGGTGAAAGACGCACTGCCATCATCTTCATATTGTGCGCTTTCAGTGTTTTGCTTGGCCAGGAATTACCTGTCCTGTGTAAATATGTACATACAGCCTGTTTAATCTGCACCCCCCAGGAGACTCAACCTTGGAGTACCTGTCCTCAACAGCCTGGGATTCTGGACTTTCTTTTCATTTATCACGCCCTGGAACGTCAACCCTCACTGTTTTACCTGGTGCCCAATCACTACTGTACGTCAAAAGCCTACCATTCACCAAGACCGTTACTCCTGACAACTGATGTTTAACAATGTTGATCTCTATTCATTTAATCCAAATGTATTTCTGAAACTAATGCTCAATCATATCGGATTCATGTGATGTAACGTATTTGAACATATACATTATGCTACCATATCATTTGTGCCTACATTTCAATCTTTACATTTAAGATTTGCTCTACTTTTGCTGCTCTGAGTTTATTTAAAAACGATCAGGAAAACAAGGATGTTACTGCAGAAGTTTGCTAAAAGTGTCTGCTGAAGGCAACATCTGTTTGAATTCTCGTTTACAGTACATTTCTATTCTAATGTGTGATCATGTCTCAGATGCTGAAACGGTTTAGCACCTTGTTGAATCTACTCTATGCCACAAAGAATAAATGCAGTTCTCAAAGCAAGTCTTTCTGAGTTGTACCTAATGAAGTGGCCGATTAGTGTATTCTCACAGTGATAATTTAACTGCAACCTCTGCACATTATAATTTAGTAAAAATTTTTGTTGTAACTCGGTGAACCCATTAAACACCACAGTATGTTCAGACGTATTGATTACATGTACAGACTTTTATGTAGACATCTTATTATCCATAACCTTATATCACGTCCTATCTTTTTTCTGTATTACTGAGCAGTGGAACAATAATTCCACTGTACATGCAATCACCAGTACATCTGTTTGTGAGAAATTATCTAAACTTGATTTGAACTTGATTTGAGCGCTGCCATCAATGTTTACATTTATCTCAAACCAATGTTTTACCCAAAAAGGTGGGGAAAAAAATGTCAGAGGCAGATTTTGAAGATGGTGAAATGATCCATTACTTAGAGTAGTGAGCCATTATTGAGCAAATAGCTTGATGGTCAAGATGGTCATTGAGGAACACTCCAAGAGTACCTGCAGTTTGATAAATGGCAGCAATGTTCCTTTTGACTGTAAAACTTACATTGACAGCATGGGATTTAAAAGATTACACGGATAGGTGAGCAAGAGAAAACAAAATTTAGCAGAAATAGGAATCAGTAGCCCAGGTGTTCTGTCTTTTGGAAGCAAACAAACCAAATGGAGGGAGCAGCTGGAGTAGCAGTATTCTCTACGGAAATCCATGTCTCCATCCGGGCCAAAACGTCAAGGGACTGAAGAGCAGCAAGATGGAATCAGCCTTGTTGACAGCAGATTAACTGTTGAAAATGCTGAAATAGACCAGGAATTCCACATACAGTCGGCAGTGGCTCAGTGGGTCAAGTAGGTTGTCCAGCAATCGGAAGGTTGGTGGTTCGATCCCTGGCTCCACCTGACCAAGTGTCGAGGTGTCCATGAGCAAGACACCAAACCCCAGCTGCTCCTGATGAGCTGGCTGGCGCCTTGCATGGCTGACACCGCCGTCGGTGTATGAATGTGTGAATGAATGGGTGAGTGTGAGGCAATGTAAAGCGCTTTGGTGGCCATTGTTGGTCAGAAAAAGCGCTATATAAATGCAGTCCATTTACCATTTACCATACAGTAGGCTCTACGGACATGGTAGTGCATATAATTAGAATGGTTGAAGATGGGCTAGGGTGCTTCTGTAGAAACTTCAGAGAGTATAAGATAAGTAGGTGCATAGTAGCCTATATAACACACAACTGAAGCACAAAATGAGAGAATGTGAAAATGACTAGGTAAGAAAATCAATTGAGAAGTTGGTGTGAAACATCTCCATTTTAAACTATCTCAGTAAAACAACTTGCATATTGTCATTGTTTAAGCATTAACAATGCAGCTTGACAATACTGCCATTTGGCACATAAGGGGCAGGGACACTCATTCATGGCAGCAGTCAGCATGGGTGTGGCTGTGGGTGACTGGCTTCTCATTCAGAATGGTAAACACAGCATGCAAGTCAGATACCTTAGCTAAGCTGTTTTCTAAGAGAGTAGGGAAAGTATAAAAATCTTTCCACGTACTGGCCATGTTTCAATTTTAGTTTTTTCCTCACGGATACACTTCCTGATTGTTCTTCAATAACACAGCAGGAGGTATCACTGTGCCAGTTGAGATCCTTTACATTTTCTAACAGTGTATGCAGTTTGATAACAAAAAACCTGTGTCTTATTCTGGCATTTGCATAACTGTGAGAAAGCTTACCCTGGAATATCCCTGAGCGGAAGTAGCAACGTTACTGCCCACCCTGCTTCTTTTTCCTCTAACCTCCATCTACATCTGCCCACGTCAGATGAAAGCAATGATTGTTTGTGACAAGGAGTGAATCAGCTGCACGCAAATCAATTAGACCCCTTTTCAAGACTAGGGAGATTTCCACAAAGGAAAAGTGATGTGAGATGTCCACCCACTCGCAAGACCAAGGACACACACCTTTTATAGGGTTTCTGCTATTAGAGCTCACTCCGGTTGCTGGTATCACTAATGCCATTCAAAAATCCCTGAGACTGGTTGTCTCTCTTTTCTTCTCTCTCTAACCCCTGGCTGGAGATGACTAATGGACAAGGAGAACCTCCCTGGCAATTGTGTGTGTGTGTGTGTATGCGCCCATGTCATCCCCTGTTCCTTTTTACAAGCATTTAACTGAAGGACTCGTTTGTAATGACTGCTCCCGAACAGATTACATCTCCCTCTACAGTCCTTCGTCTCACGTGGCTGGTTTCTGTTAGGCTTGCACATGTTCTGTTCCTCCCATGCTGAGTAGCATTGAGTGCTTTATCAGGAACACTGCAGGCAGATATTTCTAAAGATCAACGCAATAATAGCTACCCATGTCCAGAGATATTCACTCACACAGACAACACACATACTCAATTAAGTAGCACAATAAATAATTTACTAACCATTCACATATTGTACAGAACGTCCAGCAATTACAGTATATTATTTATGCAATTTGAGTGTTTCCCCATGTTATTTCATGGTTGATGATCAACACTCTAGGACATAAATTTGAATATAAGCAGAGAATTCCATCTCTATATTAGTCAGCTGAAGGTGTCAGTATATTCTTGTTCATCGTCTTGTCGATACAGTAGATCATATTGAGCAATTGTAACTTTTTAAGAAATCACCACTATATTTACAATGTACTGTAATTTCAGTTAAATGTTTTCAGCTAATTCAGTCAAATAGTTTCAATAATATCCAGCAGCTGACATTAGTGCAACTTCAAAAAAAGTTAAATTGTAATACCGGTAACCTGAAGAGGAATCTGTCATTTGTGTGTTTGTGATGTCTGTGGTCTAAAAGACACAACAAGTTAACTAGCATAAATGGTATTTTAAATCATTGTCAACTATATTTATTGTTACTAACTCTTTACTTTTCAGTTATTTAGTAAATTAGGTCTCCAACAGAATATCAAAAATGATTTATCTTTTATTTTCCATTAAACAGAACATAATCATATCGTATGAACAAACACTGCCCTGAGTATTGAAACCTACTGTATACAGTATGAAGGATATTGTTGGATGATTACACACACTAAATATACTTCCATGTTTGAATTCACAGGCATGAGTGACATGGCAATGTAGATTATACAGATTATCCAACCCACATTGCAAATCAGGTTTATTGGCAAAATGTACAGACGTTCAGCTGTTTGCATTGATAAAATCAAACAAAAGCAATTGAAATAGCAGAACACAATGACTGCTTCAAGTGTTGTCCCCACATTTAACTGATAATCCAGTTCCAAAATTATTCAACCCCTTCATGGCAAGCCTTTTTAGTACTTAGTAGAATACCCTTTTACTGTTATGACCTGCTGCAAAACAAGATACATAGTCAAACATCAGCCTCTGGCAATGTTCCTGAGGAATCGTAGCCCATTCCTCACAAACAGTCTCCTCTAGTTCAGTTATATTGTTGGGTTTGCTTGCTGCAACTGCCTTCTTCAAATCATACCAGAGATTATTTTATGGGTTTCAAGTCGGATGATGTGATGGCTACTGTAGAATCTTCCAAGATGTCTTCTGCAATCAAGTCTTGTTGGACTTTGAGGTATGCTTAGGATCATTGTCCTGTTGGAAGGTCCAATGGCGCCCAAGCTTCCGCTTTCTCACAGATGGCATGATGTTTTCTCCTAGGATTTCCCGATACAATGAATCCATCCTGTGCCAGAGGATGCAAAGCAGCCCCAGAGCATCACCGCCATGCTTGACTGTGGTCAGAGTGTTCTTGTCAGCGTATGCTTCATTTTTTTTCATCCAGACAAACCGCTGATCCATCATGCCTAAAAGTTCCAGTTTTGTTTTATCATTCCACAGAACAGAATCCCCAAACCTCTGGCTTCTTTATATGATTTTGAGCATATTGGAGCTGACTTCTTTTGCTTTTGGATCAGTAGTGGTGTACATCTTGGAGTTCTGGCATGGAAATTGGCTTTCAGCCTTTTTGTGTCTTTCACAACCTGCCGACTCAGAAATCTGGTTGCAGCCATTGATAGCTTCCTTTCTCTGCCCCGTCCAGGAGGTGTAACCACAGTTCCCTTAACTTTGAACTTGCGATCTATGCTTCCAACAGTGTCTCTAGGAACATTCAGTGCCTTCACTATCATATCCTGTCCCTTGTTTTTGAAGGATGATGATCTCTTCTCTTAAACTTTTGGACCATTCTTTGTTTTAGCAATGTTTAAAACATGCAGTCAAACGTGACACTCAACAAACTTCTAGCCAGTTCAGGTATTTCAGATGTTCTAGCTCAAGCACACCTGGTGCATTTAATGAAGCACTTTATAAGTTGCATCAGGTGTGCTTGAGACAACACCTGTTTTCATGTTTGTGCTGTTGTGAGAGATTCTAGTCAGGGGGTTTAATAATTGTGAGTTGCTTTTTCAGTTGGATTTGGGGAAACCACTTGATGCATTTGTTGTGTTGAGATATTTCAATTGCTTTAGTTTGATTTGTTCATTTAAAACAGCTGACAGTCTGTACATTTTGATAATAAACCAGAGTGAGAGCTGTTATCAGACCGGACATCATTGCATCCTGTTCCAAGCAAAGATAGACTTGCAGTGTTCCACTAATGCAGTTCGTTGTTGTTAAAATAAGACAAGCAAATGCAAATATTTTCAGTAGTCTACTACAAATACTGACCCTCACTCCAATGAAAGATTTTGGCCACAACCTTGGACCATGATTTGTCTGGAAACTGTTGACACCCTCATAACAACATTTCACAGTTGTCCGATTCTTTTGAAGCTGAATTCCGGCCACCATAATGAATGCAATGACTTGTGATAATGTAAAGATGGTTCATGAGTTTCATGAGCATCAGCAATGGTGTAGGAGTGCATTTGATATTGTGGGGGCACATTATATATTTCTCACAAATTGTACTTACTATTAGAGGGAACATGGCCTGTCTCAAACATTCGTGGACATTCTTTTAAGTTTTTCACTCCCAATAATGCAACCAAAGGTGTGTAGTCTGTCTCCATGTGGAGTAATATTTCCATTAGGGAATCTTCAAAGTTTCTCACATGCAAGCACCTGTTTTATGATTTGGATACCTCTGTTCTAATTTGGATACCTCTGTTCTAATTTGGATATTTCTGTTCTATTTTGGATACCTCTGTTCTATTTTGGAAAGCGCTGTCTCTGAAGAAACACAGCTTCCAGACCTGATGATGATGCATCTGCTCATACTTCAGTCTTTGACATGTAGTTATAAAAGATGCTCTCTGCAGTGGCTGTATCTTCTCATCCAGTTGGGAAACACATTTTCCAAGGTGTTTCACATACTGTGATCCTCCTTACATTGCTTGTGTTATGTGGCTCTCTGATGTTGGCCACCACTTGGACTTAACCAAGGTGTGCGCTGATTACAGCTGCATTACTTACCTGTCCTAGTAACCTCTTATGGCCATTGCACACCTCCAGGCAAAATTGGCACAAATTTCGACCGGTGTTGCTAGTTGAATTTGATTTCGTATTTTATGTTTTCGTCACACACAACTTTTTATTAGCTGGCTTCGATGTTGCCTGGTAGACAGTCTGCTGGGATTGGTCAGAAAGCCACGCTCCTCTCTGTCTTTGAAGAAGGTGCCACAGTCTACCCCTCCTGCGGACACTGAGTCAGTGGCTCCAGTACCACTCACTCAATGTTCAGTGTCAGGTTTTGTTTTTCTGGACTGTCTCATCATCATTGTCCTCACAAATAGATCACCTTCTCTCACAGTTAACAACACACAGCAGGCACAATTCCATTCATTAACACTTGTATTTAGTTCCTGGTTTGTGTATGGTTATCTATGGCTCATTGTCTATATGTTTAGAGCATGTTGTAGAGGTGCAGTGGTGTGTATATGGACATTTTGAATCATTTAATTCATTAAATTGTTTGGATAGTGTCGGTATTTTCGGTAATAAATGCCTTTTCATTTTCCTCCTTCGCATTTGTCCCTCGTCAACCCCATAATATTCTGCCATCAGGACAGATTTGAAGTATGAAAGCACTGGATACAACACAACCTTTGAGAATTCACATTACTTGTTCAGTGTGATGCTTAAAACATACATCAGCATGATGCAACCTGGACACAGATCATCAGTGATGTTACCTGGGCTCACAGTGTTTCGGGTCTTTCAATCATCATACACTCTCACCCAGGTGACCCAGCTAGGGTTGATCAGGCCCCAGCTTGTGTCCAGGTAGCCCTCCCCCACCCATGGTTCTCCTCTTCTTATCCACAGCCACCTTGAGGAAACTTCTGCTGACTCTGTGACCTCCTTGATGGCCCTTCGCTTACTTGCCCCTATGATGCCCAAGATGTTATAGGCCCTACAGAGAGACTGGCCAAGGAAAACTCCCATTATTCCGGCACTCCTCAACTAGCTCAGTGTATTTTGCCCTCTTCCTCTCATTTGCCTCCTTCATACGGTCCTCCCAGGGTACAGTGAGTTCCAGAAGAACGATCTGCTTGGAGGCCTCTGAGATGAGTAGCATGTCAGGCAGCAATGTGGTGGTGGCAACAGTTTCTGGGAATTTCAGTTGCTTCCTTAGGTCAACTTTTAACTCCCAGTCTCGTGCTGTTGCTAGCAGGCCAGATGAGGTGGCCCTGGCAGCTAATGGTGGCTCCTCCCCAGTTCGGATGAAAGCAATGGTGTTCTTCACTGGGCGGAGGCGCTTACAGTAGCCAATTTCACAGCTGATGGTCTTTGCTATGGCCTTCAGGACTTAGGGTAGCGACCCTCACCCAGGGACTTCGAACAGCAGCTGAGGATGTGCTCCAGGGTCCCCCTCTTTAAGCAAAGGATGCAGGCTGGTGACTCCTCCAATCCCCAGCTGAACAGGTTGGATGGGCTCAGTAGTACATCATAGACCGGCTGGATCAGGAACCGTATGCGCTGGGGGTCTGCTTTACACAGCTCTGCCCATGAGACTCTGCGGTCCACTGCATGCTCCAATCTTGTCCAGGCTCCCTGCTGCTACATTCCAGCCACCCTGCTGGCCCGCTCCTCCTCCACTGATGCCCGCACCTCTTGCTGCACCAGTGATCTCCTGTCCTTCCCCTGTGCTTTTTTGTAGTGGGATGTTTTGCCACTACCCAGGCCAGCTCTACCATGAGTCACTACTCCCACCAGTGCCCTGTGCCGTAGCCGCGACTCAGCCACATCCACTGTCTCTGCTGCCCTCCACCTTCGCCCTGTTCTCACCTTGATCCCAGCCTGGGAGACCTTTGGGTCCTGTGACTCTCTGTATTGCAGCACCTCCCTAGCACGGCATACCTTGAACTCCTCATTTAGGCTGCTGATGGGGAGCTTCAGCTTGTTGTTCTGGCAATACAGGGCGATGCTGCTCAGGCTTTGAGGTAGCCCCAGCCACTTCCGTAGAAACCTGCTGACTCTCCTCTCAAAGCCTTCAATGGTGGAGATTGGAACCTCATAGATCAGGACGGGCCAGAGAATCTGTGGGAGGATACCATGTTGGTAAATCCATGCCTTGAATTTGCCAGGTAGGACTGACTCGTCCACTGTGGCTAGCCAGGCTTCCAGTTCAAGGTTGGTTGCGTGGATGGCTGCCGTATCTTTCAGGCTACAGTCAAAAACCTTTCAGGCTCTTCACTGGTTTCTCAGTGATTGTATCTGGATAGTGCCAAGTGTGAATCAGAACTTGTTGGTTACCTTTCCTTTTTTCAACACCAGAGATCTGGACTTTGCTGGCTGGAAGCACATGCGAGCCCAGGTGGTCATCTCTTCCAGCCCCTTCAGAATCCACCTGCTCCCTGGGACGTGTGGTGTTGTCACTGTCAGATCATCCACGAAAGCCCTTATGGGCAGCTGGCGATCAACAGACTTGGTGAGGGGACCTCTGCACTGGACCTCTGTGGACTTCACCAGCATGTTCATGGCGACTGTGAATAATATCACTGAAATTGTGCATCCAGTGATGATACCCTTCTCAAGCCTGTGCCTGTCTAATGATGTAGACCCAGCAGAGACTCTTAGACTGAAACTATTGTAGTAGTTCAAAAGTCAAAGTCAAAGTTGTTTATTTATCATATGCATCGAATGACATCACATCATCCTATGCAGAGAAATTCTTTTGACATTGCTCGTCACATCTATGCAGTGGGCTTAATAAGATTTACAACAATTTAAAGAATTTTAAAACAATAATGACAATAGTAATAATAATAATAGGCTATGTACTGAGCAGTGATCTGGAAAATGTACAACAGTAGAAGTAATACATATTATGAATGGCATGGAAAATTGCTTTACAAGGTCCATTTGAATTCCTCTACATCAGATGTAGAGAGCATAAAGTGACCAGAGATCAGAATGAGGTCTCTAAGCTTGTCTGGGATGTAGTGCCGACACAGGGTCTCCTCCACCAGTTTGTAGGGAATGGATCCACAGGCGTTTGTGAGGTCCAACCATAGTACCACCAGGTCCCCCCTGCTCACCTGGGCTTCCCTGATCAGCTGTGTGACCCCGCCTGTGAGCTCCAGACACTCCGGCACCTTCGGGATCCCTCCTTTCTGGACCAAGGCCACTCCGCTTCTTTCCAAGTAGCTGCTTTGTGAACCCAAATGGTTTCGTTATGAAGGCAGCCCGCTTCCTGGCCCTCTCCACCTCCTCCTGTGCCACCCCGCTCTCCTCAGAGTCATGAGCTTCTTGCGGATGATGTTGCGCAGCTCTGTTAGAGGGTCCCTTTCCTCATCCCTTGACTTTTTGAACCTCCTCCTCAGGCTCTTCAGCTCTTGCCTAAGCTGGTGGATCTTGTTTGCCCTGTTGTTCATAGTGTATGGAAGGTTTACTACATCTTCTCCTCCAGTCCAAATCTCTCTGCTGCTAGACTGATGCTGATTGTGGTCATTGTCTGGAGGCGCCGATCGGCGTCCCCCTTGGCTGTTGCTTCCAAGATGGTGTCAACATCTTCATCAAACTGGAGCCACTCCTTTTCCTTGTTAGCTTGGGACCATTTTACACGACAATGTTCAGATGTTCTACATAGTTTCAGGGCCTGTGTCACTTGGAGGTTCTGGGCGCTGTGGTTTGGCTTCAAGCTCCTCCTGCGTCTCACCAGGGGTGTTCCCTGAGCGTTGTGTTACAGGTGCTGTCCACATGCATCTAGTCTCTTATGCAAGTTATTTGTTTGTTGTGGTTTCTCCCCATTTTTCTCCCCACCAATTTTCTCATTTTAAAATTCCCTTTTTTTGGACTTGTTTCATTGGCAACCCCACTCAGATGTTCAAAGATCAATCACATGCTTTGTCTAAGCATGAGACGCCAAGCTGTTAAACACAATTGTGTCATAACACCTACATTTCAACCCTGGGCAATGATGTACCAATTTTCCCTGCACCCAAAATACCTCTTTAGCATATTTGGAAATTCCGCAATCAGGTTTACAAAACCTGGCCACTGTGACGCATTTAACATTGAGGCAGTGACTTAGACCACTGCGCTATGTGTCTGGTTCTTTAGCAGTGCCAAGTACCTTTGGTCAACCACTTGATTATCTGCAGAAATGAAAGCATTATTTCTCTATCAGAAAACTACCTCTAGTTACACAACGATACAAGACATACTACACATTTGGACATTATTACATGCTCTGCCATTAGATTGAGATGTTTCTTCACTTTGGGCATGAGAAGCAGTGAGATATGTCATAGCCTTAATAATGCGTATGGTTTTGCACTTGGTTTTGTAGGAGTAGATCATTACTAATGTGTGAGAGTTATACCATGTAGTATTCAATATTCAAATGGTATTCTAATTAATTGAGGTGTCGTTGTTTAGCCAGCAGCATAGCTAACTGTATTCAACTGCTGGTTTCCTTCTAAAGCTAAGCAAGGTTGGGCCTGGTTAGTCCCTGGATGGGAGACCAGTGCTGCTGGAAGTGGTGTTGTAGGGCCAGTAGGGGGCACTTTTCCCTCTGGTCTAAAGATCATTCCCAATGCCCCAGGGTAGTAATGAAGACATCTGCCCTGCGTAGGGTGCCGTCTTTCGGATGGGACATTAAAAATCCCATGGCACTCTTAAGAATAGGAGTGTTAACCCTGATGTCATGGCCAAATTCCCAACCAGGCCTCATATCAATCATGGCCACCTAATAATCCCCCTCCTTCCTAACTGGTATATATAACTACTCACCTCTCCAGTGCCTGTTGAAATGTTTACAAGTATATTGCCATAATGTGTTTGGTATTTTTGAAAAGGCCTTATCAATCAAAAGAAGTTGGATCCAACTATTTTACAAATCTGATGCTCTAATGCTATCACAGAAATTGTATGATGTTTATTATTAGGGTTGCAAAAACTCTGTTTTACCCTTGCTTATCTTGTCCAAACTGTGAAAGAGAGGTTAAGAATGTACATATGTAGATTATACTTACAGTGCCTTGCAAAACTATTTGGCCCCCTTGAACTTTTCAAGCCTTTGCCACATTTCAGGCTTCAAACATAAAGATATGAAACTGTAATTTTTTTGTGAAGAATCAACAACAAGTGGGACACAATCATGAAGTGGAATGAAATGAATTGGATATTTTAAACTTTTTTAATAAATAAAAAACTGAAAAATTGGGTGAGCAAAATTATTCAGCCCTCAAAGTTAATATTTTGTAGCGTCACCTTTTGCTGCAATTACAGCTGTAAGTTGCTTGAGGTATGTCTCTATCAGTTTTGCACATCGAGTGACTGAAATGTTTGCCCATTCCTACTTGCAAAACAGCTCGAGCTCAGTGAGGTTGGATGGAGAGCATTTGTGAACCTCACTTTTCAGTTCTTTCCACAGATTCTCGATTAAGTTCAGGTTTGGACTTTGACTTGGCCATTCTAACACCTGGATATGCTTATTTGTGAACCATTCCATTATAGATTTTGCTTTATGTTTTGGATCATTGTCTTGTTGGAATACAAATCTCCGTCCCAGTCTCAGGTCTTTTGCAGACTCCATCAGGTTTTCTTCCAGAATGGTCCTGTATTTGGCTCCATCCATCTTCCCATCAATTTTAGCCATCTTTCCTGTCCCTGCTGAAGAGAATCAGGCCCAAACCATGATGCTGCCTCCACCATGTTTGACAGTGGGGATGGTGTGTTCAGGGTGATGAGCTGTGTTGCTTTTACGCCAAACATAACGTTTTGCATTGTTGCCAAAAAGTTCGATTTTGGTTTCATCTGACCAGAGCACCTTCTTCCACATGTTTGGTGTGTCTCCCAGGTGGCTTATGGCAAACTTTAAACAACACTTTTTATGGATATCTTTCAGAAATGGCTTTCTTCTTGCCACTCTTCCATAAAGGCCAGATTTGTGCAGTATACGACTGATTGTTGTCGTATGGACAGACTCGCCCACCTCAGCTGTAGATCTCTGCAGTTCATCCAGAGTGATCATGGGCCTCTTGGCTACATCTCTGATCAGTCTTCTCCTTGTATGAGCTGAAAGTTTAGAGGGATGGCCGAGTCTTGGTAGATTTGCAGTGGTCTGATACTCCTTCCATTTCAATATTATCGCTAGCACAGTGCTCCTTGGGATGTTTAAAGCTTGGGAAATATTTCTGTATTTCTCCAAATCCGGCTTTACACTTCTCCACAACACTATCTCGGACCTGCCTGGTGTGTTCCTTGTTCTTCATGATGCTCTCTGTGCTTTCAACGGACCTCTGAGACTATCACAGAGCAGGTGCATTTATACGGAGACTTGATTACACACAGGTGGATTTTATTTATATTCATTATTAATTTAGGTCAACATTGGATCATTCAGAGATCCTCACTGAACTTCTGGAGAGAGTTTGTTGCACTGAAAGTAAAGGGGGCTGAATAATTTAGCTCGGCCAATTTGTCAGTTTTTTATTTGTTACATTTTTTTGAAATATCCAATAAATTTTGTTCCAGTTCATGATTATGTCCCTTTTGTTGTTGCTTCTTCACAAAAAATTACAGTTTTATATATTTATGTTTGAAGCCTGAAATGTGGCAAAAGGTCGAAATGTTCAAGGGGGCCGAATACTTTTGCAAGGCAGTGTATATATATATATATATATATATATATATATATATATATATATATATATATATATATATATATATATATATATATATATATATATATATATATAT
>JACXGM010023493.1:0-16171 GCA_016801145.1 Umbra pygmaea
CTCTCCCCTCTCTCCTCTCTCTCCCCTCTCTCCTCTCTCTTCCCTCTCTCTCGTTTGACACATGGTTCCCAAGGCTTCTTCATACAGTGTTTTTAGAAAGCGCTGAATCGTCCAGGTCTAGCTTTGTGTCAGGAGTGTGTCTCTTGTGTAACCATGTAAGACTGCAACAAACGTTCCCACTAAAAGGAAAAACAAACACTTTAAATCAGCAAATTAAAAACACATTTCAAATTCCCAAAGGTGTGCAAAAATACTTGTACATTCATGAAATAGGATCATGAAAGTCACCTCCAATATTATTAAAACCAATGATAAAATAAGCAGAGGTTGTACAATAACGGAAATAAAGATAAGGCGCTATATTGTGCATTTTCAACATGTGTCATATATTGTGCTTCATTAAAATGAAATAGGAAATGTACACATTTCTTAAATGAAACCAGGGTTTTGACTTACATTGTCCTCACCATGGCCTCAGGACCAATGGAAGCAAAACAGCCCCATCCTCTAATCTAGGTGTTCCTAAACTTTCTTGGCTCATGACCCCAAATGTGAAAGAAACAAATCAAATGTCTATATTTTTTACATTTATTTCCCTAATAGTAAGTGGTATTTAAGTAATGGGGAAGGGTGTAACTGCTGTACCCAAGCACAAAAAAACATTACAGACACATAAAGAATAATACACTCACTGGCCACTTCATTACATACACCTGTTCAACTTCTCAAAAACACAAGTGATCTAATCAGCAAATCGCATGGCAGCTATTCAATGCATTTAGGCATGTAGACATGGTCGAGACAATCTGCTGAAGTTCAAACCAAGCATCAGAATGGGGAGGAAAGTTGATTTAGGTTACTTTGAAAGTGGTATGGTTGTTGGTGCCAGATGGGCTGGTTTGAGTATTTCAGAAAGTGCTGATCTACTGGGATTTTCCTGCACAACCATCTTTAGGTATACAGAGAATGGTCCAAAAAAGAAAAAATATCCAGTGAGCGGCAGTTCTTTGAGCAAAAATGGCTTGTTGATGGCATAGATCAGAGGAGAATGGCCAAACTGGTTTGAGCTGATAGAAAAGCAACAGTAACTCAAATAACAATCAATCAATCAAAATTATTTTATAAGCCCTTTTTACAACAACAGTCTTCACAAAGTGCTTTGACAGGTACCCAGCATGAAATAACCTCTCGTTACATTGAAGGTATGCAGAAGACTATTTCTGAAAGCACAACCTGATGAACCTTAAAGCAGATGGGCTACAACAGTAGAAGTCCACACCGGGTGCCTCTCTTGTCAGCAAACAACAGGAAACTGAGGCTACAATTTAAGCCTACCTGAGTATTGTTGCTGACCATGTTCATATCTCTATGACCACAGTGAACCCATCTTATATTGGCTACTTCCAGCAGGATAACGTGGCATGTCACAAAGCTCACATCATCTCAAACTGGTTTCTTGAACATGACAATGAGTTCACTGTAATCAAATACCTCCACAGTCACCAGATCTCAATCCAATCGAGCACTATTAGGATGTGGTGGAACGGGGGATACACATTATGGATTTACAGCAACTGCCTGATGCAATTATTTCAATATGGACCAAAATCTCAAAGGAACTTTTCCAGCACCTTGTTGAATCTATGCCACAAGGAATTAAGCCAGTACTGAAGGCAAAAGGGGTGTCAACCCGGTACAAGCGAGATGGTCTAAATAAAGTGGCCGGTGAGTGTAGTTTTGAGCAACGATGTTCATATATGCACCGTACTTAGCAGACACTGGCCGCTGTAAAACATTTGTTAGGGGGAGGACCCAGGGGTTTATCACAGTGCAGAAATGCAAAGAAATTACAATAGGTGATCTTAAAATATGTTAATGTGGAAAAATACAATTGCAAGGTATTTGTGCGTGGGGACAGCACTTACCCCCTTCTCATAGCTTAAATACACCTTACAGCTATTGGAGAAATACTTGAGAGGTCAAAACCAGTGGATCAGTTGTTAACCTGCCCTGTAGAGGAAGTCTTCCACATGCACAGTGAGAATGAACATTTCAAACTCAAACATCCATGGCCTTAAACTACCCTTAATTGAATGGAGGCCCCATTACATTTTCATTTTGATGACATTCATCTTCCTGAAAAAATATACACCGATCAGCCATACCACCTGTCTAGTTTGTTGCGTATGGGGCTGCTGTTTTGGTGGCAACCTACAAAATATAAGGCAGGTGTTCATAAAGTTATGGCTGATCGGTGTAAATTACTTGTTAAATATAGGAAAATCAGACCTATTGTATTAGTATAAAATAAAATTGTTTTCTCATACTTTTGTATAAAGTCACTCAAAACCTGTTTTAAATTATTAGACTCCTCTATCAAGTGTGTCATTCATTTTCAAGGCGCTTGCCTTGCTATTATGAAATGTTGATGTCAGAGTTGTACATTTAATATAAAATAATGATGTAAGAAGTGCACCATTATTAGAAAATAATAATCAATGTAATTGATGCACATAGCTGTCAATCTCCCTGTTCTATGCGGTGCATGTATATAATCCTAGTACACAAGAGGAAATTATTGACTGTCTAAGCACATAGCACAAAGGCCTGCATACAGTGTTCTGGTAGCAGTGTCATCCCACTAGAACCAATGCACCTATGTTCTGTTCATTACAAAATCCAGACTTGATGAAAAGACAGCTGGACACTGATGAGGTCCTGGTCAAGTTGCAGCTCACATATCTCCCTTGTTTCAACCCCAACCTGTCTCCACTCATCTTCCTGTACATGCCAATGTGAATTGAAATGTTATGTAAATCAATATGTTATGTCTCTCGTGGTCTTCGCTCATGGTCTAACCATTTGCATCAAGAGGGAAAGAATCTATAAACAAGCATTTCACTGTAAAAGGCCACATGTTGTAACTGGCACAAGTGGCGATTTAAAAATATTCACAGTTTCTGACTGTGGAGGATTTATAATGTATTAGTTATGTCTTTGTGTGTGAGTGAAGGCCACATGTGAAGAGGGCTCGTGTCCCTGGGGGTCAGGAAAGCAGTCCACACACTGTCTGTCATCACCCAGTCCCATCTCCATCCTGTTAAATACCCAGGCTGTTAGCAGGCATTAAAAAGCCATTCACACTACTGGCTCAAGTGCTTGAGTTGGCCTCCACCTCAGCTAAGAAGGGGCTTGGGTTAGGGGGGTCTACTCCACTCAGTCTCTCTTTCGTTCTCTTGCTTCCTCTGTCTTACTTCCTCTGTCTTACTTCCTCTGCATTTGGCAAGGAATTAAAAAGGTGTGTATCCATTCCAACTCTCTTCCTATACAAGCTGTTTAGAAAGGCTTGGCTGGCATGACACAATGTAGATGTATTTTCATAATAATAATAATAATAATAAGTAGGAACATTCTGTAGGACTCAGTAGGTTGTATAAAGGGATTAAATGTGAGTATTAACAGTATAGACTTTCATACATCTAACAAAGGGGATTTGCTAATACTCCATCATAAAATAACAGCGCTGCAGCTCTTTAAACGGTCCTGGCGTTCCCAGTGCACAGACCCATATTTTTCATATTAAGAGCTCTGTAAAATTGTTCTGTGACATAAGACCCTAGGGCCACATCTTCTGGCATCCAGCGTTGACGACTGCTCTCCACGGACCTCCCCCATTGGCTGACTGACCATCACAATAAAACATGGCTCAATCAGAAACACAGGCTACATTCTGTAAAGCCTGCTCCAGCCCTGTGCCACCGGGCACAGCCAGGGTAAGGGGGGAAAGCCTGGGCTCAGTGTGGCCAAGGGTGGGCATTCATCTTGGGTGGCCAATGGAAAGATGCTGCTACACCCCCTCTTCTTCCTCCTACACCTAGACAGCTGGTCTGGCACAGGGCTGGGAGGGGCATCACAAACCAATTACCCTGGCTGCTTACACACTGACATTTTGCAGCCAAGCTAAACTCGCATATCTGAATGGGACTGCGTATTCCTGCACTTTATTACTGACACTGCCTCTCTACTGTTCTCTCTTTCTTCCTCTCTCTCTCTTCCTCTCTCTCTCTATCTCTGTCTCTCTGTTTCTCTGTCCTTACCGCCTACTCACTAAACTCATTAAATTCCTATCCCCTCTGAAATTGTCTTCCTGTTCACAGCGTGGTCATATGTTTAGTTATTAAGACCATTGTGTGTAACCCAACAAATGACGATGCAAATGTAGGGAATCAACCAGAGCCTCCCTCCATCAGGACATAGAGAGCCGGGAGGTCCCACTGACCATGGGCACTTGGCGTACGCAAGAAGGGTTAGCAACAACGGGATCTGTGCCCTAAGCCAGGTATGTCTCTGATGCAGTCCACTGGGTGGTCATAGAAGCCTCTGTCTTCCAACACAAAGGACAGCAAAACTCAGGTTCAGACAGACGCAGCTGACAGCAGCTTGAGAATGTTTAACCTTCTGTCATTAAACATTAAAGCTACACTGTGTATTTCTTTGAGTTGATTCTTAGCAAAAACCCCTTTGTTCTTTCACAAATATGTGCTCTTTTATGTGTAATTACATCCACCTAATAATCAAAGTATTTTCGTAAGTGTAGAATCTTCCATTCACAATATATACAACGGTGCCGCTCGAATTGCGGCAGCCATGTTACGCCTCCATCTTTAAAATACATTAGCCAAAGAGGGACATACCTGGAAATTCAAGCTCGGCCATTCGCGCTTTTACACAAGTGGCACCGTGACAAATGCCAGGGGGAGATTACGCATGACTGCTGGGAAATTTCAAAGTCTGTTGAAGATGTAAGATCATACCTGTTCTCGAGGACATGTAATAGTGGCACTGGCTCAAGCTGTAAAGTAGGCAAGAACATACGCCTGGCAACACAAACTGGGATTTTTCGTTTCAAAATAATAGCGCTTGTGGTTCATTGCAATAATCATTGTTTATCAATTGCATAGTTAGTGTCCATGTTAATGTTTTGCTAAAATTAGCATTCTGTTTGAATAAAACAGACTCTAGTGAAAGTTTTTCAAATGTAATTGTGTTTTCACATGAGACACTGACAATATATTCAATCAAATTCTGTGTAAAACACATTTGTTACTTTTAATAATAAAACATGTTAAATTATTATTTTTGCTATCACATTCTCTTATTGTTTCTTTACACACAATACAATTGCATTTGTTTATAATTCACGGGCTGTGTAGTGAATTAACATTGATTATTGCAATGAATCAAAACGAACGCTATTGTTTTGAAAGGAGAAACGAATATCCAGTTTCACGTTGCTGGTATAATAATGGGAGCAGATCTTACACAATGGAGCTTTAACATTGATGATAGGCTCTGCTTTAAAATCCATGTTGATGAGTTTGTTAAAATAACTTAAAGAGGTAAAGTGGGTTTCTTTAATAGAAACAAGTTTTGTTTGACACTAAATAATAGAAAACAAATGGTTGAATCCACGTGTTTGCCTGTCATTGATTATGGAGACACCATCTATATGCATGCCTCTGCTTCTTTGTTAAAACCTCTTGATGCTGTATATCAGTGCCATTCGTTTTATTACAGGAGACAGGTTCAGTGCCCATCATTGCATCCTTTATCAGAAAGTAAAATGGCTGTCTTTAAAATCTCTTTGGGAAATTGATTTTTCACCTTTTGTTTATAAAGCTCTTTTGCACAAAATACCACCATTAAATTAACTTTTAACTGTTTGATGGACTGGATACCAGACCCGAGTTCAAGGATGGCTATTGCTGGAGAACCCTAAGATCTCCACTGATTTGGGTAGATCCACTTTTATTTACTTTGCCGCTCACATGTGCAAATTTACAATGTATTTTTAAGTTGGAAAAACTGGTGCTATTAGGGCATATTCAGACATTTACTTGAAGACTATTTTACTACTGACTATGTATTACGTGATTGGGTTGCTTTCTTCTTGCTTTTTCATTGCTTTTAATTGATTTGCTAGTTTACATGTATTTTATGTGGCCTACACAGTTCGTTGCTGCAAATAAGAACTTGTTCTCAGTCAACATATCTGTTTAAATAAATACATATATAATATACTCCATGTATCACACTGCTGCCATTGGCAAGGACATCATTACCTTCACCTTTAGTTTGAGATTACAGTTTCTATCAAAATATATTTATTTTAAATACTCTTTAACAACTAGACTGCATAACAGCTTCTTCCATCAGGCTGCAAAATGGACTGAAATACTAATATTTTTGTATATTGGATAATACTCTGACCCCTCCACCATGGGGCAGAATGTTTATCCAATCTGCCTATCTACCTATAGTCACTTTGGACTGTTATACTTGTCATAATCTACCTATCTGTGTACAAAAATGTGTGTACATATATTATTATTTGATGCGCAAGGTGAATCAATTATTGTTACTTGTTTTTTTAATTATTATTATTAATTGATACACAAGGCGAATCAATTACTGTTTTTCCTTTTTTTATTCTTATTATTCTTATCCTCTCCTTAATATTTTGCACATTTTCAGCTCCCACAGTTTTCACAATATTTATTCCATTCCAGTGGGACAATATGCATCCAATTGTCATGCAGTGAGTTTGTGGATTTGTGATCGATCATTCATGTAGTTTTTTTATTGCCGTTTATAAGTGATTATAATCCCATAGGATTTGATTGTGTGAATAACATCTTTGTAATTTAATAGTTTGACCAGCAGGTGGCAGTCTATACTAGGACATGACCATCTCATTTCACCACTTCTAACCACTACCATCCTACCTACGGGGATGGGAAATAAAGATGGTAGCTATGAATTTTTAACATGTAAAAAGTATTATATCTCGGTCTAGGTGCTATAAAAACTGTTTCTGATAGTGAATGTGGAGATACAGATTTTGTCCATCGTTGATTACAACAAATGCATCTGAGACAAGCATGTGCATTATATTACGCTATTATCAATTTAGTTTACAAAGTTTATTGTAGTTTCTTGTGCTCTCAATTTTTACTGTCGTTGAATACATTTGGCCAGTATATCTTGTTTTAAAAGTACTATTACTTAGAAAGTAACTAACATATAGCCTAATAAACTGTTGGATTATTAAGATTAATGTATGCAGTGTGTTTGTCAGGTGTGTAGTGTGCTTTACAGGTGTGCTTTAATCAGCGGTGTCCTTTACATTATTATTGATGTAAAGCACTTTGAGCTGCATTCCTTGTATAAAAGGTGCTTTATAAATAAAGGTTTATTATTATTATTATTCTCATTGAGATATTTATTGTTTACCCAAATAATATTTTGTTCCCTATTTTAACAATCTAAGCACATGGCGTGAAGCGCAGGGTCCATGTGCCCGGTGCATGGTCTAAAAGCGTTGTACTAATTGTCTTCATTAATTCATAGGTGTGTTTTGGGTGTAACATGGAATAAACCAATCAGAGATTTATCTTCCATTCCCTTTAAGAGCCAGGCGCGTTTGTACCTTTCGCTCACTGCTATTATGGCGGCGGATTTGCACCGTAATATTTGTATTTGTAATCTTTTGCATGTTTGTGTGCTGCTGCGTTTCCCTGTGTGTGTGCAACAAGCATAGTGTGCACACGCTGTGCATACGCCTAGATGCATTTGACTTATTTGCTGTTAAAATAACAATGACATGCTGCGCTATTGACTTTAGACCAGGTTTTTGTTGGTCAATGGCGCAATCACTTTCTGATGCCTCAAGATAGCAATACACCCAGAATTATCCTGAACACACCTCCCTGTTAGACCAGCACACCCATGGGCGCAAATATGGGCACAGGTGCATTTGCTATTTAAACGACGCCGGCGCCGGACGGAAAATTGACAACTGCCTTGGTCTTAAACTAGCAAACTTGCGTTCGGCCTTTGTGCTGCATTGTGCCGGGTGCAAGATAGGGCCATATATTATCATTATCATTCAGTTTCACTATTGACTGGTAACATTGATGGAACTGGGTGTACTCATTAATTGATACACTATGCAATCATTGTATGCATATGATATGTAATAAATCGTACAAAACAGGAAATTCTTAGACATTTGAACGTTTTCGTAGCCATGGAAACGTACACACATGAACTAACATGGTAGGGTTGCACAGGGGTTCTGCTGTTCTAGCTTCTAGGGAAACTACCCTGGATATAGTACGTAGATTCATTCCCCATCTTACACAGTGAGGTAAACGTATCAGTCTGTTGCACATGTTGTTGATGGGCTCTGTTGCTACAAGAACGTGTATATTGCTAGATCTGACAGCTTTGTAAACCTGGTAGCTATATAACATTCTGTTGTCAGAGGGAGCTGGTTTTGTGTAAATGATAATGTGTTTTCTAGCATGACTGCCGATCCTGATATTATTATTCTGAGTTGTCTGGAGGGAGGGGATGACCTTGGAGTTAAGCTGATCATTTATCTGTGATATGTAGCAGGCTTCTGATGTAAAGCTCCCTAAATACCAGCCCCTCATATTACTAATGGAGAGCCTGTGAGATGGGGGCAGGCTGGTGTCCTTGATAGTTGAGAGTCTTGGTTGCATACACTAGTTTACAGTGTGTGGTTTCCAGATAAAAAGACTGTCTACGAGTAAATCAAGACAGCTGGGTAGATATTGCTGTTTGTGTCTTAAAGAATGTGCTTTCTGTTTTTTACTTGTAATGTTTTGATCCTTGGCTTGTATTTTCATTTGGAAATTTTAATAAAATATTTCAAATGTGTGTTTATATTTGTGTGTGTGCACTGTATGTGTGTGTTTGTGTGTGAGCACCCTTTATAGGTTCAAAATACACTAAAATGTCCTGAAATTAGGAACAGGGTATGAAACAGGCATACATGAGGTTATTAAGGTTGGGGTTAGGTTAACATTAGGCTAAATATTAGGCTCAGTTGTAGGGTTGAAGGTAAAAAAAACTGGACATTTAAATAAAATAAAAAATACTTCTTTAAATTCATGAAAACCTTGTGGGTTTGTGTGGGTTTTTTAGTTTAATGTGTGTCTATGGGGTGAGATTGCATTCATAAGTCAATTGCCCGACCGGATCGCTGTTCATCCATTAAACTGCTTCCCACACAGGCCCACATCTGTGAATGACACAGCACTTTCACCTCCCTGCAAGCCAGCACGTTTCCCTGGTAATCCCTGAACCACAGCTCTAGTTGAACCACAGACCAATTACCCATCACATGACGCTTGCATGTGAAGCAGCTTCAGAGAGGTGAAGTCAGCATGGGGCCAGATTACAGAATATTAGGCATCACAGCAGCCTCTTACGTTCTCCCTCCATACATCCTGCTCCTTTCTTTCTTCTCTCTCTCCTTCTCTGTCCTGCTCGTTTCCCTTCTTCCTTGCCTCCGTCTGGACTCTCCAGTTCTCTTCTCTCAGCTCTGTCCGTTTGGGGATATAATTCCAGCTGCCCATTATCTCCCCTGAGCAGTCACTCTCCTTATGGATCGTGACTGTAGGAATATTTTAGGAGATTTGATTTCTCAACTAATTTGCCTCCAATAAATGTTGCCATATGTTTGATATTATTTTTAAACTGTTCCAGTGAACGTAGAAAAAGAGGTAGAGAACGTTTGCTTTGGGAGAGCTAGGGTAACAGAGAGGCGGTGGCCGGGGCGTGGGTGGAGGGGGCTCCAATGATGAATGACAGGTGAAATTGAGCAAGATCTAAGAAGAGAACGAACTCTAAAACCCAGAGAGGAGAGAAAGCAGAGAGCCTCACAACAGAGCAGAGCAGCCTGTCCTCGTTTGTTTAGGTTAAACCTGCCCATTTAGGAAAGTCAACGGTTTTCTGTCTGTGCCTTTCCTCACCTTCTCATTATTACATACAAATGAAGTTATTTTATTTTCCTGTAGGTCGGACGCATTGATACTGGTCACCTGGTGCTTCATCCTGTCACTTAGTGATGGGCAAACAAACCTTCATTGCTGTTCTTCTAGCATCAAAATATGCGGGCAGCACTCAGGATTTTCTTTTACAAAAATAAATACCATTGTTGGAATGCCTTGCAATGTGTTAAATTTCAATGTGGCTTTTATTTTGAAAAAGAAAATCTGAGTTACTGCTGACAGAATTATATCCTGCTGCTAGAACAAGAGCAATGAAGGTTCGTTAGCACATCACTGCTGTCACCTGCTACCCTGAGACCTTTCACTCTCCTCTATCTCTTCTTTCTCTCCTCTCTTTATTACACTCCATTATAATGTCCTCTTCCTGTATAAGCTCCTCCCTCCCTGCCCCCCCGGGAAGGTTTACAGGGGTCAGACGTCAGCAGAATGGGAGCCAACATTCCATAATCCCAAAGCCCAGCTCTACAACTGAACAATGGAGCAAAACCCCTAACCTGCAGTCCACCTTCCAGCCAGTCACAGGGAATCAGCCAGAGTCATGTAGGACAGCAGGAAGGAGGGAGGCACTGGGGGAAGGGGGTCATTTGAGGGGCAGTGAAGGGGGCAACCTTCTCTGTAAGTCAATTCAATACGGCTCTATAAGCACAGCCTGGGAATTAAACCTTGAGAGGTGAACTGGGTTCTGAATTAGTTGAATTCATGCCCTGTCCCAGCCAGCAGCCGAGGATACATGGAGTACAATGTATTTATCGCCCAGAGATTAGAAGCTGGGCTTTGAACAAAGTGATACACTTTCATGGCTGTTTTTGCCGCAGCTGTATGCTTCCCATTAACACATGTACTGTTGTTTAGCAATTGGGTTGCAAAATGCTGCCCCAACACTCAATTGTGTTAATCCCTAAACCCTGGCCAGGTATTTCAAATTACACCAAAAACACACACACTTCAGTCACTATAGACACTGTGAAGTCAGTGTGTTACACCAATCCCTCAAAGACCAGAGAAAGGGAGTGCAACGTGAGCTTCCTCTCAAATCAATATGAAGCATCTCTTCTCCAGATAACACTGGTGGGCAGAGCAGCTCTCCTATCCAGCCTTGACCGCACCATTCCATCGCTAGGTCAAGCAAGAGCCAAAGTGGACCCAGAGATTAATGTGTTCTCATTAACCTTGCTTTTAACAAAGAGAACTGTGACATTATGCCGGTTTTTAAACAGGGGATGTTTGGAATATGCAGTAATCTACCCCCACAGAGCTCAGTGTGTACGTACCAGTGGCCGTTGGTGAAATGCCTTGAACCCTGTCTCCTGCCTCACTGTGCCTGGAGCCCTGGGGAGGATGGGGGATTGGATGGGGTGTCACTATTTGTGGTTGTATGGTTATTTTGTTGGACAGCGTGAACCCAAAAAAATATATGTGGACCTTTAACGAGAGGAGTTCTGTTTCAAGTTGTCCACCTAATGTCTCTCACATCAGTCTAGGGGTCGGAGAGAACAGATGACCTGAGTGTGAACACTGTCAGGGGCAGTCCTGAAGTAGTCTGGGGTGAGACCTCAATGACAGCTAATTCAACAAAAAACAAAACAGTTCAAGGGCCAGTATAACATCCAGTGTAAGAGCCAATCTAAGACCTAGTCGACAAGACACTCGTAACTGCCAGTTTAAAGGCCAGTCTAAGAGGTAGTCTACAAGACACACTTAAGAGCCAATTTAAAGGCCAGTCTAAGATGTAGTCTACAAGACACACTTAAGAGCCAGTTTAAAGGCCAGTCTAAGAGCTAGTTTGCAAGACACACTTAAGAGCCAGTTTAAAGGCCAGTCTAAGAGCTAGCCTACAATACACACTTAAAGAGCAACTTGCAGGTTGAATTGATGACTGAATTAATAGTTAATGTTGTCAGAATGGGTCTTTTAAAAACACATGTAAGAATTTCTATGTCATACAAAACATAAAGCAGGATTTTGATGAAAATGTCATATGACGTAGGGAGAGGGAAATACGAGCTGCGCTCTGCTCTCGCATTGCGGTTGTTGATGTAGTTAGAGCAGTGGTGACAGACAGCGCAAGATATATAGAACGTTTTACAGTAGCCATAATCGTCAGAGCTTAGTTTCGGTTTCGGTTTTGTCCATAAATTGAGCATGAATTTGACAGACTACCTCGCGTTACGTCACTTCCGATCTGTGATTTATAGATGCAGATGTTATCACAAATTTATCTCTAAATAACGTTTTTAGCAGTTATCTATTTCTTTAATCTAGTTGTTTATCATTAATATACGCTATGCTATATTGAGTTGTCCAACCTGCAAGTTGCTCTTTAAGAGCAAGTTTAAAGGCCTGTCTAAGAGCTAGTCTACAAGACACACTTAAGAGCCAGTTTAAAGGCCAGTCTAATAGCTAGTCTACAAGGGCAAATTTAAAATGCCGTCTAAGTTCCAGTGAGTTTATCAACTCACAGTGACCTATTACATGTCATGCCCTACTGCAAGCAAAGACAGTGTCTGCCAGTCAAGGCTCATTGGAAGCAGCATAGTTTTGTGCTTCCATTCAATTTTATTTTTACACTGAGAGAATTACTGAAATGGGCCTCTTTAAACTACATTAGAATCTAGATCTTGAAAAATTGGCATCAATTTTGCATCTCCGACACATTTTTAATGGTCTTCTGAATTGTTGTGCGTCACCTCTGGAGGTAACATGCAACACTTTCCTGACAGATGCCCCCCGTGACTAGTCAGGTCTAAAGACAGATCTATGGAGATCTTGGAGATCCACAAATAGAATTGACAATAAGAAAACAAAATATTTTAAAATCCACAAATACTTTATGATCTCTAAATAAGAAACATGGTCCACAAATATAACTTACACTCTGCAAACAATTTGCATGACTTGAAGATGTATTTGTGTGTTATATAATCAATATTAATGGAAATTTGTGATTTTTTTGAACGTCCCTTATTTGGGGATAGCAAAATTAGTTTGTGGACTGGTTCCTATTTGTTAACAGACTTTTGACGCAAACAGGTTTGTAAATGTTCAATCTCCTTGCTAGTCTTCTGGAAATCATATCTTACTCTGTTCCTCTTTCATGAAAACGTTATTGGGGCAAATGGCTTGCTAACTAACTAGATTTATGTTTGAACTAGAAAGTTGTATGTTTTACAAAAATGTGTTGTCTCGCTACATTTTATAGCTAACCAGCTCCAGGCTTTATTAGTATGGAGTGTACAGACCGTCACGACCAGGCTTATTCTAAACAGGATAGATTTCTCCTGGTCAAAGTACTGTAGTCTCTTAGCTAGACAGACAGCATATCAAAAAAGATAGTAATTTTTTTTCGACACATAAAATTGCATATGCTTTTATAATCTGTCTGGTTATGACGCTGTACTAAAAAGTTACTCAGTACGATTGTGCCTTCATGCGCCCCTCGCGCTAATCAATCTGGTCAGTGCTAGAAGGGATAAAGCTAATGTTTTAGTGACGTCGCACTTCTGAGTCAGACTAGGCTTTTGAGCTGATAAATAAACTCCTAGTTATCTATGGTAACTTCAGCTATTACTAGGAAGTTTTCTTATGTAGATGACAAAAACAGAAGGGGAAAAAGTTTAAAATTGTGTTAAGATAGATGAGCAACACACCAAACGTGTTGTGCAGAGGTGTTTAATTTTAGCGTGTGTTTTAATTTTCACTGGGTCAGCCAAAGCAACTTGTTGGATTACTATGGTCTAGGTAACTAACGTGGCCAATGCTAATTTCAGTGTGACTGAAGCACTTTTCATTATTATTTTTTACACTGAAAATAAGACATGCAGGCCTAGTAAAACAGTACTTTAGAGTTTTCTATCATAAGAGGATTCTATAGACTCATGAGATTTCCTTTCAAGAAGCTATTTTATAGGAATTTAGTTTGGACTTATTTTATAGGGTTTGCATGTAGGAACCAATCCAGTAAGACTTTCTGCTAGAATTCTACAGCAACAAAAAATTCCAGAGAGCAAACTGCATCCTATATTGTGATTATTTTACTCAAAGCTCACGCACAATATAATTCCACTGTTCTCAACATAGCACAGCTATTCAGCTGGACACTGCACACAAGAAGGCTGTCCTGATGTCTCACCATCACTGACAGATATGCTAGCTAACTATGAATGTGCCTACAGTAGTCATCAAGCAAATCCAACAACATGCAGACATAGGCTAAAATGCATGTATTTCTATTTATCTTATATAAGAAATAAAATTACTAGCTGTGTGTGTCACCACCACATGGCCTTACAGTTTATTAGTTTATTGGTAATTATGCTTGTTGAGTATCTAAGCTGTTTAAAATACAACCTATTGATATCCTTAAATGGTAATGCTCTATAGGGTGTAGTGTTATAGAACATTTATCACAGCCATGGGCTTCAGGCACTTTATAACACTTTTTATGCTTAGGACTTTTGATAAAACCTCTGAAAGGGACTACAGGCCCACTGGAGAGGCAACAGCAAGACGACACCCAAAAAGTGAATGGTTTTGTAGGTGGTGGCCATAGTCATTTGCTCTCTCCTAATCCTTCCTGACTGATTCTTTTTCAGTTTTGCTACTGTCTGTGTCACTACTGGTAGCATTCGCCGGTACCTGTAGCCCATTCAGGCCCAATGTCCTCTAGTGCAGTGGTACTCAAACCTTTCTTGGGGGACTCCCAGCCGTGCCATATATTAGATGTAACCCAGCGCTAGCACACCTGAATCAACTTATCAACTAATAATCAATTCCTTACCTGCTTGAATCACATGAACTAGTTCAGGGCTACAACAAAATGTTTAGATGGCTGGGGGTCCCCCAGGAGAGGTTTGAGAACAACTGCTCTAGTGGGACCTGTGCTATTAGCAGGAGCACACTGATGCCTTGATCCAGGTCTAGGAGGAGATCCCTCAGGACACTACCCGCCATCTAATCAGGAGCATGCCCAGATGTTGTTGGGAGTGCATACAGGCATTAGGCATATTGAGTCACGTTATGAGTTGCTATGATGAAATCCTATGCTAGTTGGGAAAGCCTGGGATTTAAATTGTTTCATTTCATTTTTGGTGTGAGATTGTATCCAGCCCTCAATCAGTTGGTGATTTTGGTTTGCATTGTTCTCAACACAATTTAAAGTAAAGATTTTTTTATCTTTAATATGTTTCGGTCCTCAAGACCCGAAGTGTGATTTTAGTGTTTTTTTGCATTGTAGTTCAAATTAGCCAAAAGTTGTATTAGAATAATAAACAAGATAATTCAGTGTGTAATCAGATAGAGACAATAATGTGTTAAATATTTCCTCTATAGTCTCTGGCGATTATCGTCCTGCATTGGCACTTCGGTAATGGGGGCATTTCAGAAAGCAGGGTTAACAAACTCTGACTTGAAGGTTTCAAAACAGGTGGTAACATTTAGTTCAGTCCACTCTTGAGTCAAAGGAACCCTGAGCTAAGTGCGAGCATGAGGATATGAAAAGCCCTTATCAATGGAACACAGATAACACCGTTCATCATGGCAACAGGAGAAAAAAAAGACACAAACTTAATGACTGCTTATGCCAAATATGAACTGACAGTTAAAACCCTCCAGGGTCTTGGGAGGCTTTAGTCCATGATAGATAATAGATAATCACGTTTGACGCTCTAAAAGTGTCAATAGACAAAGGAGGGTTAAGAAGAGAAGCAATAGCAAAAGCAAAATATTGTCTTTGTATGACACTGTGGACGTGAAGGTGTCAATTAGATTTTATTGTAGCATATTCAATCTCTGACTGCTTGCCCATCTTGTGTGGTCCAGATCGTTATCTAGATACCTGATGTCTCTAAACTTTGATAGGAATAGGATGAGTGTCATCTATGCAGCTAATAACACCTGGAAACCCTGAAATATGTTAAAATAACGACTTGGTGCTCCAAGTCTCAAAACTTGAGGGTCACATTTCTGACAGCCCGACAGACAGTTGCTTTGGAGATATGAATTATGAATAATTGAATTTAAAGGAACGATCAGGGCCCGGTTCCCCAAAACGTTCTTATCGCTAAGTAGTTCTTAACCTATTCCTTAACCTCTTTCTTAACCTAATGGCACGGTTCCCGAAACGTTCGTACGCTAAGTATATCTTCTGTAAGTCACACTTTCGTAAGGTTGGTCTGGACCATTCGTAGCTCTCTCTTAGCGTTGTTTGAGCTCAAACCGCTAGTCGCCGCCACTACAACAATGATTTTATGGACATTTTATAACTGTAATAAAATATGTTCGCAATGGATACA
>JACXGM010023494.1:0-16171 GCA_016801145.1 Umbra pygmaea
GCTTAAATACACAATGGAGTGAGCAGGTGTGGTGAATCATGATAATGAGTCCGGGTATGGGAACTGTAGTTCAGAGGAGGTATGACTAGGGAAGCTGTAGTCCATAGGAAGTAAAACTGGTGAATGGGAATTGTAGTTCTCAGCGGGATGAAATAGGGAAGTGGCAGTGTCCAGGGAAGGGGAACTGGGAATCGTTACAATAACAAGATAACAACATACTCTACAATATACCAGCAGACACAAGATAACAACAAACTCCACAATATACCAGCAGACACATGATAACAATAGACTCCACAATATACCAGCAAGACATAACAAGATAACAACATTCTCTACAACAGTGGTCCTCAAACCCTTCCATGGAGGGCCTAGTGTATGCAGGTTTTTGCTTTTACCTTGTACAAGCCTGATGGAGTAGGTCACTAATTGGTTAGTATCTCCCCTCACCTGGCAGTCTAGGTCCTAATTATGCTCTAATTGAAGGGAAAGACCAAAAACCAGCATACACTAGGCCCTTTATGGAAGGGTTTGAGGATCACTGCTCTACAATATACCAGCAGACACAAGATAACAACACACATCAGCAGACTCAACAAGATATCAACACACACAACAAGATAACGGACTTAAAACGAAACAACAGACACTAGAGGTACACCACACCAACTGACACCAGCAGACACTGAATCAACACACCAGTAGACAAAACCAGATACTGACGCTACAGACAATGCAGCACACTGTCTATATCCACTGTGACACATTTCACATTCTTGACTGAATGAAAAACCTGAGGTTTGGCTTTTTGTATTGAATACATAGGATTCCATCGTGGCAGACTGCCCAGCGTTATTCGTTTTGATAAACTGTGTATAGAGTATGTTCAACAAACCAAACAAGATTGACAGGTCATGTTTGTTTTTTCTTTCTTACAGATGCACTTTCCACATCCAGACAAAATAGTTTCAAAAACCAATGTTTATCTTTTCACAGCGAAAAACAGTACAGACATCAACAGACAGACCCGCATGCTCAACACTGAGCCTCAGCACTAGTAATTATCACATTACGTAAAGGTCCAGAAAAGGATTGATCAAATACAAACAGTCACATTAAATTAATTATAGGTTATATTCGGCTAGCTACCAGCCTACTAATGCATGGCAACAGTAGAACTCCTTTTTCCCCCGTGACTACAACATGGGTGGATTCAATACCCAGGATGCACTATTTAACAGTTATCAACAGAGCTGAGTAGGAGAAACCTCCTAATGCTTTCATTGGGCATGTACAAATTCAAAGTATTGCAATAGTGAGCGAGAGACAGCAACATGTCCGCTATTAGGTAGAATTTTCTGTTATTATTCCTCTTGCAGAGTGTTTCTTCTGTGTGTGATTCGTTTATTCTTTTGATCTGATGTGATGGACATGGTAATAATCAGTCTTGTGACACAGATGATTACATGGCTAACGTGCACACAGCTGAATGCGTGCGCACGCGCCCACGCGAGCAAGGCGCGGCCGCACACAATCCCTTACGCTCGCGCGCGCACAAAGACCCGCACGCGCACCGCACATTTTGTCCTGCAGAGGAAATGAACATCTCTCTTGTCGTTGAGGCACAAACACATTATTGGATTTCTCTTAGAGACGTTTTAGAGGCACACACACAATCGCTCGGATGCCGGCTAAAAGCCAGAGGGAATTATGGGGGGTTGGCGGTTCGGTCGGTCGCGGTGGCGTCTCTTCCCCCCAGCCTGGCTGGGTTTATGGGGCAGCAGGAGAGAGGCTAAACACAGGGTCTAATTTGTTCCAGCACAGCCATGAATGCTGATGTCATCTCCCCGGTGGCCGGCCAGTCCTGCAGTCTAGACATGGAACCCAAACTGCTCTATATTTCTCTCTCTCTATCCTACTCTCCTTCTCTCTTCTCACCACTTTATTTCCCTTCTTCCTCGTAGTATTTTTGTATATCCCGGATGTTCTCTTTTTAACGCTCTCTTTGTTATGATTTCACCATCTCCCCCTCTCCCATCGTTCCCCTGTAACTACTTGAACACACAGCCATTAATCCTGGGCAGTTATGCCGAGTTGCCAGCTATGGCAGACCCCAGGCACAGTCGAACCACTCTCTGCCTGGCAAATAAACATTGGCAGCTCTCGCTCTCCTCTCTCTCTCTCTGTCTCTTCCTTGCTGTCTTTCCTCTCTCTCACTCACAGCCCATTCCTTTAAACCTCTCTCTTTCCCAATGTGTTCATGCGCTTTTGTGAGACGTTGGGGCCCATCGCACCCCGCTGGGCTCCCGTATCGGCATTCAGTGTGGCCCCCTGGCCACGGAAGCCTTGGCTGAACGCTTAAATCAATATCTTTTAATTACCACAGAGCCTCTGCTCGGTCGCTATAATCAAGTATTAGCAAAGCGGAAAAATAGTCTGATTAAGATACGCGGGGGGGGTTCGAGGCTGAGTGATGTTGAAGACAAACAAGTTGTTTTCGCGTCTTAGATCTCAACTTGCTTCTGTTGTTGTTAGTTTGAGACATTGGTTTTACCCTGTACTGTTGCCATGGTGAAACCAAGCTCTTTTTATCCCCTGGGTAAACGACGGGATGATTGACTGTGATCATGGTGTTGCCGTCTTGGAGGAGTGTGACCGTTCAATTGTTTGTGTCCATTATCCCAAATGGACCAAACACCCCATTCTGGCCCCGTCACTTTATCCCCCCTCTCTGTGTGTCTGTCTGGGAGCAGGTCAGACGAAACGCCTGGGGCACCACCAAGTACATGGAGCTTTACATCGTGGCTGACAGCGCACTGGTAAGCTAGCTTGCTAACAACAAGCGAAGATAAATGTTATTATTCTCTTAATAAGGTCAGGAATGTGTTTTTGTGTGTAGAAGGTCGAGCTTTGCACGTCTGTCCGTGGGTTTGTAGGCAAGGTTGATTGTGCGCGTGGGCATTCGCATGCCAATGTTGATGAGAACATCGTTCCTCTACACTTTTAAGTCAAGCGGTTGCAGTTTCTTTAATGCAAATAATGTTGATTGTGTATTGAAGTAAGGTGCCCGTGTTGTCTATACTGTGTGCACCATTATTAGGCAAGTCAGTACTCTGATCATATCATCATTATTATGCATATGTTCCAACTCCAAGCTGTACAAACTGGAATGCTTGATTTAAGCATATCAGGTAATGTGTATTTGTGTAATGAAGCAGGGTGTGGTCTAAGGATATCAACACCCTTTATCAAGGTGTGCATGATTATTAGGCAGCTTCTGTTCCTCAGGCAAAATGGGCCAAAAAAGAGATTATAACTCGCTCAGAAAAGTAAAAAATAGTAAAGTGTCTTTCAGAGGAATGCGGCATTCATGAAATTGCAAAGATATAGGGGCGTGATCACAGACCCATCAAACATTTTGTTGCAAATAGTCAATAGGGTCACAAGAAATCTGTTGAGAAAAAGAAATGCGAAGATTTGAGAACTCAAACGTGAAGCTACCAGGAACACATTATTCTCCAGTTCTGTCAAATTGCAGAACTGCAACCTACCTGGAGTACCCAGAAGTACAAGGTGTTCAGTGCTCAGAGACATGGCCAAGGTAAGGAAGGCTGAAACCCAACCACCACTGAACAAGACACATATCTGAAAACAGATTTTTCAAATGTTTAATGGACTGAAGAGAGGAGAGTGACTCTTGACTGACCAGATGGATGGGCCCATGGCTGGATCAGTAACAGGCACAGAGCTCCACTTCGACTAAGACGCCAGCAAGGTGGAGGTGGGGTACTGGTATGGGCTGGTATTATTAAAGATGAGCTAGTTGGATGTTTTTTAGGTTGAAGATGGACTCAAACTCAACTCCCAAACCTACTGCCAGTTTTTAGAAGACAATTTCTTCAATTAGTGATATAGGAAAACGTCTGCATCGTTCAAGAAGACCAGGATGTTAATGCAAGACAATGCTCCATCGCATGCATCAAAGTACTCCACTCCGTGGCTAGCCAGTAAAGGCCTTAAATATGAAAGAATAATGACATGGCCCCCTTCCTCACCTGACCTAAACCCTATTGAGAACTTGTGGTCCCTTCTTAAATGGTCGATTTACAATGAAGGAAAACATTACACTTCTCTGAACAGTGTCTGGGAGGCTGTGGTTGCTGCTGCACAAAAAGTTGATTGTCAACAGATCAAGAAACTGACAGACATATTGAAAAGAAGTTATTGAAAAGAAGGGTGTCTATATTGGTCACCGATTTGTTTTGAAATGCCAGAAATGGTTATTTATAAATTTTGAGTTGTTTGTTTATGATTCTCACTTTAACAGATCAACAAGTCAGATGGGAAACTTTTCATTTTTCATTTAGTTGCATAATTATTCTGCACACTAATAGTTGCCCGACAATTGTGCACACACAGATATTCTCCAAAGAAAGCCAATACCTTGCTTTTACTTTCTTAAATATTCAGGTTTGAGGTGTATTAACATTTGGGATTGATCGAGAGCACTGTAGATGTTCAATAATAATATTACTCCTCAAGAATCCCACTTGCCCTATAATTGTGCACAGGGTGTGTGTCTTGTCTTTACTGTTAACACAAGGTTGTTTATGTATTTAAAAGAGGTACTGCAGTAGGTGTACTACATGGAACAAGTGACATCAGCCATTCCCATTGAACCAGTGACATATCACCAGAATGCGAGAGCCTAGTGAACAATAATTATCTAATCTAACGTAATAGCTCCTGCTCTTCCCCACCTCGGCCTACTTTGTGATATAGTGTATAATTATGAAGCCGCCTGATGGGCTCAAGCACATTTTTTTCACTTGTATAGAGGTAGAAAGTCACATCGGAGGACAAGAGGGAAGAATTTGTCATGTTAACAATGGAAGTTTCTAGTTGCTGGATGATCACTGCGCAGTTCAGAATAGAAAGTGGGCTCCGGACAACGAGAGAACGAGAAAGTTATGCCTTACGTAATGATATTGTCTTTTTAGTTGCAGTATTAATACGATGCTTTGGTAACAATCTGAATACAGTATTCTGTCCACTGCCGTCAATGAATGGTATTCTTCCTGATATGATGACTCATTGAGGTGGAGTTGATGAAGTGAGGCAGGTGTTTTTTCCCCCCGCTGGAAGTGGCTCGTTCATTGTGGGGAGGCCATTTTGAAAAATGTGTTAGTTTAATTTTGACATTTGTCACCTTTGATCTGACACCGTCCACTGAATGCTATTCCATCTTCTTTTGGATCTAGTACAGACGACAAAATAAGGACTACCAGAAGACCAGGCTAAGGATAATGGAGATTGCCAACTATGTGGATAAGGTAAGCCAGTGCCGTGATGTGTGTGTCTTAGATGCAATCGGCGGAGGGAATAAACAGTGATCAATTTACTAATGTCGAGAAAATAAAAGATGTGTCTATGCCGAGAGCGATTAGGCTTTTCCCAGTCATCCACTTGACAAGACTGATCATTAGTAGATCCGATATCTTAACACCCGCCCCTTCAACTGCAGCCCTAGAGGGCTAAAACTTTTCATTCCCTTGATATTGCCTGGTAGTTTATAGCACTCAGCTGGTGTCCCTGCTAGGGCTGAATCAGTCCCATGGACACCAAAAGTGTATTGGCTCTACAGAACACGAGATATAAAGCTTTGATTTTGCATTCATGAAATGACATACATGTTTTATTTATGAGTCTGGTCAGTCTTTTATTTATTTTTTTACATTTTTATTTGTATTTTTCCCATTTTCGCCCCTCCCAATTGTTCTTGTCCAACTTTTCCCCACTAACCCCAGCTCTGCAACCCCCCCCCCCCCTTGACAGATGTGGGATGGTGAAGAGCGCTCACATGGTTCATCCAATCACATGTCGCCAAGCCGCCGATTCTTTTCACACCGCCCATCCAACACAAAGCCTTTAGTCAGATCATATACGGGATGATTACGTTCACCAACTATTCTTCAGCAGTTGAATTCTGAAAACAGGGGGTCGCTGGAAAGCGATGTGGCAGTGTAGCTAATCCAATTTATCTATCCCAAATACCGGGCAGCGCTATGCCAATTTGCCCTGCCTTGTGCTGTGGAGGCCTGGGCAAAGTCGGAGAAGAGTGTGTTCACAGTGTTAAAGGTTAGTCTGGCTCCTTGTTGCCATGTGTTGCTGTAAGTGGCAGCAGAATTTTGTGTTACATGCAGATCTGCTTCCTGTATGTGTTTAGTAAAAGTCCCACGTGTCATATTGCCTTTGAAGACTTCCACCATTTGTCGGTATTCACCTGGTCGGGACTCCGTAATACACTGGCTAATTACCCCTCTGTGGTCGTTTGACAACAAATCCCATGTGGGTCATCTGCCAACCAATCAAACTGAAATCGACCGCTTAATGTCACGCCGCTATCGTTACATCCGCTTTTTTTCGTTGGAGCTGAGAAAGTACAGGGTACACTTGAAAAGCTGTGCCTTGATTTTAGTTGCCGTGACAATACCGTGTGGGTGTGGCTCAGTTCTACAGGCCCCTCAACATACGGGTTCCCCTGATTGGCCTGGAGGTGTGGAAGGACCGGGACGAGTGCATCATCACAGAGGAGCCCAACACAACTCTCTGGTCCTTCCTACAGTGGAGGCAGAAGCTCAAATCTCGCAAGAAGCACGACAATGCGCAGCTGCTGACGTACGTAAAGAACCCCACCCTCACACAAACACACACATTACCACACAACATTTACTGCCACAAGAAACAAATACAGAAAACCCCTTCTGGTTCCCGAAAACAGACCGAAAGATAATTTCAGCCTTCGTTAGTGGCTGGATTGATGAATGATTAGCTAAACAGTGGTTCTATTAACTAAAAGATCTCGCCTCAGCTATGTGTAATTGGAACAGCATCCCTCAGTGAGTCTGAAAACACAGCACAGCAAAGCCTGACAGACAAACACACATCCAAACACACACAGGGAGGCAGACAAACAGATAGAAACAGACACACACACACACACATCACGCAATCCCATCCGTAAACTCTAAATTAGAGACCCCTTCACTCAGGTTAATTAGATTCCAAATAGTAGCACGGCGCCTAGCCACAGTTTCTGATTTTCGGAAAAGCTTTTTGATTTGTTTTGGGAGCCTTAAATGGCAACTGGCCCCCGTGAGACACTTCTAAAAGGCCTTAGACATGGCCAACGCTGCCGGAACAAGACTGTCAATCTACGAGGTGTTGTGAGGTGTGTGTGAGAGATAGAGAGCGAGAGAAGGCGTGCCTCCCACTCACATATCCCTAACCACACGAGCACGTCCGTACTGAACTGAGGAGATAAGGTCAAAGAGCCTGCGGCTTCATTAGACGTGATGGCTCAGTGATTAGGAAGTCAGACTTGTAGTCAGAAGGTTGCTGGTTCGATTCCCGGCTGTGCCAAATGTCATTGTGTCCTTGGTCAAGGCACTTGAAGACGTTTAACGAGATCTGTCAACCCCTACAAAAAGTATATTTAATCCACGTACCAAATGTCCTGTTGCTGCTGAGTTCTTGCAAACTGTCTGGTCTGAATGTAATAGTGGTTTCTTTCTGTGTGGTTTTTCTCCTTCCAGGGGGGTGATATTTAAGGGGACAACTATCGGGATGGCCCCGCTGGAAGGAATGTGTAGCCTGGAGAACTCTGGAGGCATCAACGTGGTGAGTTGTGGAACAGAAATATGTGTTTCTGTTTCCCCGCCTGATAATGTGTGTGCCACTGTGTGTGTGTGTTTACGTTCCTGTGTCTGTGTGCACTGTTGCGAGACAGATCCGGCTGGTGTAGCTGAGAAATCGGTAGCTCATCCATGGTGTATTACCTTCTGATTGGCTCATTTAGTTCAGTCCTCACAGATGGAGGGGCTTCCACAGACCAGATTTATGGTCTCGATCAATGATCCTATAGTTTCTATCATTGATCTTATAGTCTATCCCTGATCCCATATTCTCTATATTTGATCCTATAACTTATAGCACTGATCCTATCGTCTTTATCATTGATCGTATAGTTTCTATTACTGATCCTATTGTCTCTGTCACTGATCCTATAGTCTCTATATCTGATTCTATCGTCTCTATCATTGATCCTTTAGCCTCTATCCCTGATCTTATAGTCTCTATCACTGATCCCATATTCTCTATATTTGATCCTATAACTTATAGCACTGATCCTATCGTCTTTATCATTGATCGTATAGTTTCTATTACTGATCCTATTGTCTCTGTCACTGATCCTATAGTCTCTATATCTGATTCTATAGTCTCTATCATTGATCCTATAGACTCGATCCCTGATCCTAGTGTCTATCACTGATCCTATAGGCTCTATCCCTGATCCTATAGTCTATCACAGATCCTATAGCTTCTATCCCTGATCCTATAGCCTCTATCCCTGATCCTATAGCCTCTATCGTTGATCATATAGCCTTTATGCCGGATGCTATAGCCTCTATCCTGGATCCAATAGTCCCTATCATTGATCCTATAGCTTCTATCACTGAACTTGTAGTCTCTATCATTGATCCTATAGCCTCTATCCCTGATCCTATAGTTTCTATCATTGGTCCTAAAGCCTTTATCCCTGATCCTATAGTCTCTATAACTGATCCTATAGTCTCTATCACTGATCCTATAGTGTCTATCACTGATCATATGGCTTATATCCCTGGTCCTATAGTCTCTATCATTGATCCTATAGTCTTTATAACTGATTCTATAGCTTCTATCACTGATCCTATAGTCTCTATCACTGATCCTATAGTGTCTATCACTGATCCTATGGCTTCTATCCCTGACCCTATAGTCTCTATCATTGATCGTATAGTCTTTATAACTGATTTTATAGCTTCTGTCCCTGATCCTATAGTCTCTTTCATTGAGCTTATAGCTTCTATCCCTGAACCTAAAGTCTATATCATTGATCCTATAACCTCTATTACTGAGCCTATAGCCTCTATCCCTGATCCTATTGCCTCAGTTGCTGATCTGATAGCCTTTGTCTCTCATTCTATAGTCCCTATCACTGATCATATAGTCTCTTAGATTTTATTATTGTCCCTATGGCCTACACTTTTTACTACATTTTAAGGCGATGTTCATCCTCCAATGTGAATATAATGTATTATTATTCAATATTGTCATTATTATTAGTTTTGCATTTGCAGTTATTATACCAATTAGTCCCAGTTTTGGGTCGGGTGTCTGTCAAAGCATTTTGTGACAACTGCTGTTGTAAAAAGGGCTTTATCAAATAAATTTGATTGATTTGTTGAGTCATTTTGCTGTGTTCAGGATCATGCAGATTTACCCATTGGAGCTGCTGCAACCATGGCCCATGAGATCGGGCACAACTTTGGCATGAGCCATGACCACGAAGGCTGCTGTGTGGAGGCCACTGCTGAGCAGGGCGGCTGTGTGATGGCTGCTGCCACCGGGTAATGAGCATGATTTAGATCCAAGATGGCTGCCAGAGATTCAAAATAGTTACTAGTTATCCAAGATGGCTGCCAGAGATTCAAAATAGTTACTAGTTATCCAAGATGGCTGCCAGAGATTCAAAATAGTTACTAGTTATCCAAGATGTCTGCCAGAGATTCAAAATAGTTACTAGTTATCCAAGATGGCTGCCAGAGATTCAAAATAGTTACTAGTTATCCAAGATGGCTGCCAGAGATTCAAAATAGTTACTAGTTATCCAAGATGTCTGCCAGAGATTCAAAATATTTACTAGTTATCCAAGATGGCTGCCAGCGATCGAAAATGATTACGAGATATCAAAAATGGCTGCCATAGAGCCAAAATAATAACCAAAGACCCAAGATGGTGTTCATTTAGCAGAAATCTCTGACATTATGTTTTTTTTATATTAACAGTATTGTGTATTCTGTACTTGGGATGTGAAAAACTTAATTTAGCTGTTTGTTAAATCAGGCATGTTCCAGTAAAAATAATGAGGGTAAAAAAAAATTATGTCACTTGAATTATTACAATTTGTAAAATTACCATTCGAATGACAAGTTAATGGAGATAAATTATGGCTAAACAATGGAATATGGAATTAGGTGTTACAAATGGAATCTGAAATGACAGAACTGAATCGCAGCTACTGTATATGAGAAGGATAGGCTACAGCCTCAACCAGGTGAGATTGTTATTTAGTAATAATGAGTTCAAAGAGCAAAACAAAGCACAGGTTTAAAGGTTTTGCGTTCTTAATTAGCGGACGCTAGCATTAGCTAGCACGCTTATTGCTTTCGCACCGCTCACTTTGGTTTACCTCGTTGCATACTCAGACCTTACGCACACACTTGCCCGGTTTTGCTGCTGTCTGGATGGTTCAGAACTAGCTAAGTAAGTACAGTAGTTTCCAAAATATTAGCTTCTCATGAAATTACAGCACTTTTGCATTAGGGAATATATCTTTTTATGGTAATCGGTACACATTACATGGTGACACTTTACTATTGTTTTAATTTAGTAACATAAAAATATTGTTTGTTGTTTAATGTATTTTTAATCATGATAAGAATCTCAAAATGTTTAAAGGTTGACATCCCTATTCTGTACATTTTTTGGGGTACCTTTCTAAATTACACTTTTTTCCTTGCCTCCAAAAGACATCCATTTCCCCGGGTGTTCAGCAGTTGCAGCAAGCAGGACTTGGACAGGTACTTCCAGAAGGGCGGGGGGATGTGCCTGTTCAACATGCCTGACATGAAGGACCTGGTTGGGGGCAAGAGGTGTGGCAACGGATTTGTGGAGGATGGAGAAGAGTGCGACTGTGGAGATGTTGAGGTGAGGAAAGGCTGGTGCTTTGAGAGTTAGGAGTTTTAATTCCTGAAGCATCAGGCAGCTCTAACATGATCCCAGCAGTAAAATGTGATTGGTCAGCTCAATGAAGAGGGCGGAGCTTACATTCTAACTCTGAAATCACTAAAGCCAAGAACACACTACATGACTTTCCAACTACAAAAATGACTGTACTACTCACATTACACAACATTCTGTCTGGCAGTTTGTCGTCTTGTCGATGAAGTGGTGCTCACACCACCTAGCGTAGACGTGGTACACACATTACACAGTTTTGAGGAGTCCACGACAAAACGAGTCTCATGAAAACACACTATTTATTTCATTTCGTGTGACTTTGTTGGAAATTGTGCCGGAGAAAGACCGGCAGCTTTTATACAAGTTGTCTGCGGAGTCATTTGTGAGAGGGAAATAAGAGAGAGAAAAATGCTATAAAATAAACATAGATTTAGATAAAAATGGTTAAACATTAGTAGCCTCTGTTTAGTTTATTACAATTACAACCTCCAAGTTTCTGCTCTATCATTGGCTCGAGCTCCTGGCGAGTTTTATAAAATCCCTTAGGACATTCGAAAATATCAAACCTGACAGAAAATATCCAGGCGACCACTCAAAGACTAGCAAAGATGCGTCTTCAAACTGCTCATACTTAACAAGCGTCAGTGACAGAAGCGGGCAGTGAATCGGGAGTTTTGTTGCAGACCTCAAAAATGACTGGAGGGGTCCGCGTGACGAAGTGGGATAAGTCGCTGCATTGTAGGACAGTCTACGATATGATCGTCAGTGGTTCGAGCGTGATTAGAGGTTCTCTGACTTTCCCCGAACCTCCTGCAGGAGGCAGCGCAAATTGGCATAGTGTTGCCCGGGATTTGGGTTTGATACGTCAGATTATCTATACGGCCACGTAATTCTCCAGCGACTCCTTTTGTCCAGATCGGACACCTGTGGGTTAAATTGCGGAAGTGTAGTTGGTGAACGTAATTATACCGTGCGTTATCTGACTAAAGGCTTCCATGTTGGATGAGCAGTGCAAAAACAAACAGCGGCTGGGCGACATTTGGTGGGATGAACCATGTGTGAGCCCCTGCCCATCCCACAGAACTGTACAAGACCTTGCGGAGCTACCGATAAGGCAGCGTTAGTGGGAATTGGGAGGGTTTTCTGGGACAGCTAAATCGGCATTGAATTTGTGTAGTGCATCGTTGGCTTAACTTGAAGTTTAATTCTAAAATGCGCACAGTACAGGTTATGCCAGATATCGAGTCATTCATTGTCAACAGAGCAGTCCGCAATGGTGATTTTGCCTTGTGGTCTTGCGATGCGTTGCGATTGGTGGACCTCATGCGTTCAATACTTTCAACTTGTGCGTTGCTTTACCGTTGCGGTGGTACAACCGGAAATTCAGATAGCAACATAAAAATACATGAACTAACTTACTACACTGCTCAGGCATAACATTATGACCATCTGCCTACAGTAGCTCATCTGTTGGATGGGACCACACGGGCAAGCCTTCGCTCCCCACGTGCATCAATGAGCCTTGGTCACCCATGACCCTGTTGCCGGTTCACCATTTGTCCTTCCTTGGACCACTTTTGACAGGTACTGATCACTGCAGACCGGGTACACCACACAAGAGCTGCAGTTTTGGAGATGCTCAGACCCAATCGTCTAGCCATCACAATTTGGCCCTTTTCAAAGTCGCTCAAAACCTTACGCCTGCTTGTTTTTCCTGCTTTTTCGTTTTGATCTCAAAGTTAATGTGTTAGAAGCAGGAATACTTCTAGTGGTTTTCTGGAAATTCTGCCTCGTTGGTGCTTGTTTTATTTAATCGAATTTACAGTAACGTTAATCTGATTTGGTTCAATATGTGACAAAGTGCAAATTGAAAACACAGAGACCCTAACTGCTAACGGACAGACACGCTAATCATGTAGGGGCTGTTTCAATTCTCTCTCAAACTGACATTTTGGCGGCCGAGGCGGCGGTAGATAACAACAGGCCTCTGACAGGAAGCCAACTGTTTTTGACGTGACAACAACAGAATGCTGGCTTCATAGTGTCTCTCGGAGTACCGCATTGACATTTACAGTACCACACAGGCAGAAATATGCCTCCCTGGAAAAGCATCATTTTATTTCCAGCCTTGTCAATCATGCAGCAGATCCCGCTTTCTCAGAAGCACTTCCATGGAAATGTTTTGATTTTTTTGCAGAGGAAAGTGGGCTATGAGTACTTCCTAGTGCAGGAATTTATAGCTAACCGTATTACAACGCTAGCACATTTGAGTTGCTCTGAACACGACATGTGAACGTGTCTGTAAAGGTGGATACAGAGTTTTGCCTCTATCGTCTTTCTGATCCCTTCTCTCTTGGCTGTATAATTGCAGTTTCTCATCCTTCAACTCCCACGTTCAGTTTAGAGTATGTGTGGCAGCGAGAACGCCATGGCAACGGGAAAGAGATGTCATTTTCATCTCTGTGTGACAGAGTTCTGTGTGGTGGGATGTTTATTCCACCACCCCCCGCATCTCAAAACTTTGGCGTGTTGATCAGGGGTGTCACTAAATGTCGGAGAAGCCAAGTTGGGGGAGTCAGAAAGTTGGGATTGTAGCGGTGTGTGTTCATTTGACTAATCATGCTAAGATAGTGAGCGTTTGTTTTCTCCCAACAGGAGTGCACTAATGACTGCTGCCACGCCAACAACTGTACCCTGAAAGAGGACGCGCAGTGTGCCCACGGGGTCTGCTGTGAGGGTTGTAAGGTAAGACCAGGGCACCGACGTGGGTGGACGTTCTCACCACACAACCGCACTAGCAGGGTTCCTAAATCGCATACAAGCGGTTTTATTTGAGCCAATGTTGAGCGGACCTCTGGCAGAATGACAGAAGATCAAATTCTTTAGTTTAGTGGCAAATAAATAAATGTATTTCTGTGTTTAGAGAACAGCTAGATTTTGAAAGCACCTTTGTACAGTTTACACTGTGTGTGTGTGTGTGTGTGTGTGTGTGTGTGTGTGTGTGTGTGTGTGTGTGTGTGTGTGTGTGTGTGTGTGTGTGTGTGTGTGTGTGTGTGTGGGGCTGAAACTCATTGAATTTGGGTCTGGAAAACAACCTTGACTCAACCTCAGATAGGTCATTTATTGGTACTTGAAATTATTGTAGCCAATTTTTTGAGCTTTCCAATATAATTACCCAAGGATTTTCTTTATCATCAGTTTTTTGGAGAGATGTAGACACTTTGGTTATATTCGCTGGATGTCAACTGACAGGTGCAAATGTATGACCTGCTGCCTACTGTACATTTATCAGTGTGCTAGCATAGAGGCCATGTATTACTGGCTGGTTACATACAGCCCTAAATCACATGAAATACGTTCTGAGGGAACTATTTTGTAAAACCGAAATATGTGAAATATGAACGTATGAGAGGGTCAATTACGTTTGTAGGGAACTAAATTGAACACTCGAATAACGTTAAATATGATGATATGAAGATCATGACGTAGCATGTAAATTGCCTAGTTTTTGCTAGGGTGGAGGTAGTTCAAATCCAGACCGGCACTTTGTGTGTGTTTTGTTTTACATTGCTTGCATCATGCAGACACGCGATTGTCGGTTTTTGTAATGTTAACCCTAACCTTAATTCTAACCTTAACCTCAGTAACGTCATATCTAACCTTAACCGTTAATAACCTCATGAATAACCTTAACCGTTAGTTTCCTCCTACCTAACCTTAACTGTGAATGTTGCAATATAATTTTGAACGCTATGGAATGTGTGGAATGTTCTCGCACAAATCCACTAAACGAAATGTACCGGAGCAACGTAATTGGAGTACAACTATAGCCTAATAACAAAACGTGCAGTTCAAAAGTAAAAAAACCGAAATATGTTGGCCTATAACGTAATTCAGGTTTTTCAAGTTGTTTCCTGAGAACGTAATTTGGGAGAAAATCTGAGATGTACGGTTGGTTACATAATCTGCCATTTAATTATCACAATGGCCTTTACAATTTATTAGCCTTAACGTAGCAATGCATACTTTTTCTGGCAGATTTATATACTTTATTTGGGGAATTTTTATCAATTCTGCGATCAAATTTAGGTAATTATATTGTAATTATGTGCTTGAAAAAGTTTTTGAATGTCATTGATATAACTTGCTGATATGTCTGTATAAACCCTGTGTTTAATGTTGGACAACATGCCACGTCCTCTAGTTCTTTTTCTTGAAAGTTGACAACCATTGTTCTAAGAGTTGCTTGTTTGTGAAAAAAACACGCTGCTTCTGCTCTCTCATATACAATTCCCTATGTATCTTCAACTTTCCTGTTTTGTGTTTCACACAAATGGAATTATTTTGCTCTGAGTCTAAAAGTAGGAATGCACTTCTAGGAGTATGATCATATCCCATCTTCCTTTGGTTTTGTGAATTATTTATTGAGTCCTCTCTGTGGTTAGTATTTTAGAACAGTTATATATACCAGTACAACGGTGGTCAAATATTGAAATTCATTTATAGAATCTCAGCTCTTTTTCCTGCTTTCTGTTACTGGATTGCTAATCTTACACCGACTTAATCTGCCACCCATGAATGAGTAAATAATACTTCAGAACATTGTGTCGGTACAGATGAATGAATGCTGAGCACAATGATCCCTTTCATTAGGAACTAAATTTGATGTGTTATGTATGAGCATGTTTGCTAAAATATATATGAAGCAGAGTAATTACCCATAATTCTCCACCTTTTGATAGTATGCCTGATTGTTGATCATCATTATTTCTTGGATTCTGACCTCAGCGATGTCCTTGCATTGAGAGAGCTGTTCTTTTGATTTATGTATTTACAGTTTTATTGACGCAACTTAAATCATTCCTGTATTTAAGTTTTTAGAATGCAGCAATTTAACAAACTACATTATTGTTTTCTCAATGTCACATTGTACAAAGCAGTACTTAAGAAACCTGTGTTTGTGCACTGAATGGTTTTTGGTTCTTCGTCTTGGTCCCCAGCTTAAACAGGCTGGCACCATGTGCCGCGGGCGTGCGGGGGCTTGCGACCTCCCAGAGTACTGCACTGGAGGATCTCCCTACTGCCCCTCCAATGTTTACCTGCTGGATGGCTCCTCATGCCAGTATAGCCATGCCTACTGCTACAACGGGATGTGTCTAACCCACGAACAGCAGTGCGTGCAGCTGTGGGGCAATGGTAGGATGGCATAACTCTAAACCTATGGTAGCAATGCATGTCTATGGTATGAATACACCCCTTTATATATTTCTATTGTAAGAAAAGACTCCTCTATACATCTCTGTGGTAGGACTACACCCCTCTATAT
>JACXGM010023495.1:0-16170 GCA_016801145.1 Umbra pygmaea
TTTTTATATGCCTGTTTCTGCTGACAAAGAAGATGAATGTTTACCATGATTTCGGCTTGTTCGAGGGCATTCCTCCTGCCGTATATTCTACAGAAGCTACACTCCCGTTCTGTCTTGGGCATTCCTCCTGTCGAATTCTATAGTAGCTACTGTAGATTGCACCCAGATTGACATAAAAGCCCACCCAAATAGTACAGTATGCTATATGAATCAAACAGCATTCCAGGTTGGAATTTAATGTATTCAGCAGTGTCGCAAAGGCGCAGCTTTCCGGACGTTGTCTATTCAAATACACCGGTATGGCGGTATATAAAAAATTCATATCATGACGAAAATAAATACCGGTATTCGGTGTGAACCGGTATACCGCCCAGCACTATCACAAATGACATATAGTCTACTGGAGTAAAAGTAAAATTTCCTCAGAAATCTGTACTTTGGTAAATGTCCTCTATTAAACGTACAATTAGGGCTGGGCAAAATTCTTTACATATGTCTAAACATTTTCCAAACTTTGAAAATAATTACATATCAAGATATATATCTTTAGTCGTTAAAGCTACAAAGTATATTGAGATATTCATTTCCGGCCATGTCGCCCAGCCCTACGTACAATATGTAGTTTTTGGCCGCTAGGGGTCTCTCAATCAAAACAATAGCAAAGATGTACTTGGATGATGTTGGGAAGTAGTGTGGGATCATGGATTTTGTTGTCGTTGTCAATGACAACCTTCCAATCTAGTGTCTCTGGCAGAAAAAAATGTTCACTGACAAAGTAATGTATTGTTAAAAATATTATAAATTTATTCACGTTATGTTTGATGGTTCCCTGGAACTTAGAGCAACTAGAGCAGTCAAAGATTATATGACGCCATTGACGGAAGACAAAATGAAACGCCCCATGTCTTCGAATTATATTACAAATTTCTCTGGGTTTGAAAGTTGGTAGAAACATTTAGGATAATGTGAGTACACAACTAAGAAATATATATACTATAGGTATAGTGATGTTTGTTTTTTAATGCAAAGTACATCTTTTGTCATTGTTTTGGAAACTACATATTGTACCTTTAATTGCAATGCTCAGGAATGTATTGTTGATTTAGGATTGGTTTGTAATTGTTGTGTCATAACAATTACTAGGACCCATTTTTCAATACGTAGGCAGTGCTCGAAGTGGGGCGGTACTCACCGCTACGCAGTACCGGCACTTCTTAATTTTATTCTTAAGCGTACCTGCACTTTTTCTTGCGTACCACCAGGTAGCTGGTACTCAATCACACTGGCCCTCATTTATCAAATGTGCATAGAAACCAGTGTAGATCTGAGCGCAGAAATCCTCTTACGACGAGACTCACGTGTGATTTACAAAACATTCGTATCACTCCAATTCGAGCGTACGAATGAACGGGTGTTGATAAATCAGACGGTTGAAATCCATCGTAATTTAAATATCACACCCATATTTATGCATGGATTAGAGGCCTCGCCCTTAGAATTTACGACATGGATAAGCGAAATCCGGCAAAGAAGAAATTTCTCTGAGATAAAAAGAGACGCTCAGGTCTCAGGTGCAGGCCAACCGCCTGGTATTATTTGGAAGTTTAAAATCCGGCATCGATTGTTAAAGGAAAATGCGGTGTTGACTGAGGTTACTGCTACAGTCATTGAAAACTATTAACGAGAACCTGAAGTGCATTTTAAATGAATTAATTATTTTCACTAAACCTTCCACGTTGTATTTTTTAAGTAGGGTGAAGTCAGCTAAAGTGGGCCATCAGATAAAATGGGACAAATAATGTTGTAGCGTCCTATATTTTAATATCTTTACAGCAAATCACTGATCTTGCTGCTTCAACACTTGTGGACTCAAAACAAGAGTTTTGATTGGTCTGAGTTTTCTAGGCAGGCAGAGCAGAAAAATTACATTAGATCTCATGCAAAGCTTATTTGATGGTATTATAAGCCCTTTACCAAAAAGTGGCCCATTTTAGCTGACTTCACCCTAGCTTTCTTACACAAGATAGCACTTACTATATAACAAGCTCAGAATAATATCCTTTCTCCTTCGTAGATCCCAACTGTTGTGGCCACGGATCTTCATTGAATGGCACCATTCTCCAGCGCAATATCGTGGAGAACCCCGCATGCCATAATTATGTTGCAGGCCTGCTCTGGTGTGTATACCAATCCCACCACCCCGCCCTGCTTACCCAAGACAGAGCCACCTACCCTTGAGCAAACAGATCACTCCACTGTGGTTCGTGTGCATGTGTGCGCACTGTTGAACCTGCGCTCCTGTTTGGGGATTTGCAGTGCGCCCTGTAGCCTTTTAATGCCTTCAATGCAGTTAAAAAAATAGAGTTGTGTGTCCCACCCGGCCACCGGCTACCATATTCAGAACAAACATCCTGGCATCACATATGATCTGAACATTGATTGAATTAAAGTTTTTGCGATTGATAAATGCGTAATCATTCATGGATGGTGGATACAGACGCAGTACAATCAATTGCCCGATTCACCTTAGTTGGAAACCGAGCAATCTCATAAAATTGTCTTTTAATCATAGTTTGAATATACCAGAAAGGGACTTCATAGCCGCCAAAACTGCTGGCATACTTCGACTACAAGACTGCCAAAGCGCTTGTTTAAATAATATATATATATATATATGTATATATTATTTGATTGAAATTGTTGTTTGCCTAATTTCTGCCCTCATGTTCTAGGCCACCCCGAAGTGAAAGGGAAAAAATAAACCACTTAATAGCAATGTGCTGTATGTAATTAAATCGTAATTCTGAAATGTAATTTGCAATATGGGGTAGTTGCGATGCAGACACATGTATCAATAATCGCTGGTTAACCGGGTGGCTATACCATGAACACCGCTAGTCACAGTCTAGAATTTGCGTACACGAAGTCAGACCAGACGTGAGATTTTATCGCAGCCTACGATCACGTTCAAATTGATAAATCCCTTGCTTTGCGTAGGAATCGCCGTACGCCCGTCGTACGCCTGTTTTAGGTCGCACGTTTCATAAATGAGGGCCACTGACAGAGAAAGCGTCAAGGTCAGAGAGATTGGTAATGATCCTAACGTTACATACACCACCCAGAGGGCACTAAGTGACATCAGATCTCTTGACGAATCGCGTAAAGGCAAGCAGTCGGCCCACCATCACAAGTTCGCTTCTCCACGGACGTTAGTTCGAAAAAGCTGTCTGATCTTGGTCTGATGCCTGCGGCTGTTGCCTGACCGTAACAGATTTTTCACTGTTGAAAACCAAGAAACTAAAAAGTTTCTCTAAAAAGAAGTCTGTTTTTTTGTAAGTCATTATGTTAGCCTGGCTTCAGAAAGGTACTAAAAGAGCGCGTGTTCCAGAGCCAGACACATTCGCAGAGGTCCAAGTCCATCAGAAACATCTGGTACGATTCATGAGCTTCAAACTAACGTTAATTAAAACCCTTCACAACCTCCCGATGTTCGCGATTATTTCATTTTTTTTTGACTGTAGCCTTTTTTACTAAACATTACAGACAGGATGTAAAAAATAGCTGGGATTTCAAAAACATATAGAAATATAGTAAGAAATGGGTGCAGCATTTTGATGTTGACTTGTTTGTATGGCCTCCAAACTTTGCACAGTGGTCCAGGAGCCCCGGGGGCTTGACAATATGCATTAAAAAGCCTTATTCATCATGGTTTACATGCTTTAACACATACAAATATATATACACATATGTTCTTTAGTTTTTTTGGGATAAATATTTATTAAAACAAAATTCAATAATGCAGCTTGTTGGATTTCATTCATCCATGTTGTACCCATGGGTCTGCTGAGTCAAAAACCATAAAGCACTTCACTATAGGTCAAAGTATGACGTTTCTAGAGGCCAAAAGATCAACTTTGTGCCAGGCGGACCTAAAACTCCTTAGACCTTGAAGGTTGATGTGAGCGGAACTGCTAGCATTAACGAGGAGTCTGCAGCTACCAACCTTAACGTTACCTTAGTCAATGACACCAACGTCATCAATGTGAGTAACGAAACACATGCATGGCCTGACTGTTGGTCAAGGGACATACACACACACATGACTTGTTTAAATAAATAAATTTATGTTGTTATAAATAACAATACATTTTTCTTGTACCAGCAATATCTCAAAGTTTTGTTTTTCACTGTAGTAATCTCAAATGTCATAACCATTTGCCAATGCATGAGAGTACCGGCACCTTCTTTTCCCCACTTCAAGCGCTGTACGTAGGTCCAACTAACGGTTCAACTTTATTTGAATACCTTACATAACACAACATTGAATAATAAATACAGCAATTTGCTACATTTGATGTGGATGATTTCCCTGTCTCATTCATTTGGCCACAGGTTAACTATCATTGCTACTGTATCTGTATCAGTAGAGAATGTAGTGCCCTCATCACCAAATCTGGACCTCGAAGCCAGTTCCACTCCATTTTTTCATTGCAACACATTAACCTGTGTTTTATTTAGACCTGGAAAACCAGGTGAATGCAATTAATGAACAGGTAGAACAGAAAACCAGCAGGCTTCTGACCTTATAGGGTATGATTTGAATACCCCTGGAGCCTATATACTATACAAATTATTGTGTTTTTGAATCACCCAATGCCATAAAATGACATACAACATATTGAAGCATATTGCATCATGTCTGATTTATTCCTGTAATATATACTGTAGTGAATTCTAAAAAGTGGAGAGGGGTCATTCTTGTTTTGTAAAGAAAATATCTGTTCTTTGTTTTGCTTAGGTTATTGTTTAATGAGTGACACAGTGTGCTAGTTGTGTGACAACTGTTGCTAGTGTTCATTTGAGACATATTAATTGTTTTGGTAGTTTTAGTTCATTTTGGATGTGAACAACACTAAAAAGTTGGTTATGAGAACTGTGTGTAGAGTTGTGAAAAAGAGACCTAAATATTGAGAAATGAGTCCTAGCAATAAAAATAATAATAATAAAAACTGTTTAACTACAAATATTACACAAAACTAGGAAAAAGGTCTTCTGAAATTGGCAATATACACCCTTGTTCTTCAAACTTAAATAAATAATTGGGTGTTTAGATCAGCAATTTCATTTTGATCTATCAAATAGCTAAAGGACACAGTAATATTTCAGTAGTGAAATGAGGTTTACTGGATGAACAGAAAATGTGCAATAGATAGCACCTTAAAAGAAATATCACATCAATATTTAGTTAAGCCTCCTTTACCAGAATTAACAGCATCTAGACACTTCCTATAGCCTGCAAGGAGTGTCTTGATTCTGGATTAAGGTATTTTGGACCATTCCTCCTAAAACATCTCCAGTTCAGTTAGGTTTCATGGTTGCCTAGCATGGACAGCCTGCTTCAAATCACACCACAGATTTTCAATGATATTCAGGTCTGGGGACTGGAATGGCCATTCCAGAACATTGTACTTGGTCCTCTGCATAAAGATTTTGAGCATTGTTTTGGGTCGTAGTCTTGTTGAAATATCCAGCCCCAGCATAAATTTAACTTTGTGATTGATTCCTCTACATTATTCTCAAGTATCTGCTGATATTGAGTGGAATCAATGTGATCCTCAACTTTAACAAGATTCCCAGTACCAGCACTGGCCACACAGCCCCACAGCATGATGGAACCTCCACCAAATTTTACTGTAGGTAGCAAGTGTTTGTCTTGGAATGCTGTGTTCTTTTGCCGCCATGAATAACACCCCCTGTTATAGGGCTGCACGATTATGGCCAGAATGATAATCACGATTATTTTGATCAATATTGATTAGTTATCACGATTATTTGTTGATTTTAACTAAAACAAATTTTATTGTCACATAGGCTAATTATAACTGCTTTCACATCCATATTGTGCTACATTTCTGCTAATGTACAAATATGTGCTAAATAAAATGGTTCCTCTTATTCACCAAAATTCAGTGCATCTCCTTAAAGAATAAATAAAAATAAAAATGGAAGAATGTATGTATATTTTGTTGTTGTATATCTGTAAAAGCATGTAAACCATGATGAAAAAGGCTTTTCAATGCATATTGTCAAGCCCCCAGGGCTACTGGACCAGTGTGCAATGTTTGGGGGCCATACAAACAAGTCAACATCTAAATGCTGCACCCATTTCTCACTATACATACATCATTGCAGAGTTGTTATTTTGTCATTTTCGCTTCCTACTTCCTGTCTGTAATGTGTTTACACCAATTTCAAGGCCCCACAGCTCTGGCTATGTTCAACCACTCATTCTTTCCCTCAGATCTTCCCCTTTCCAACGCTACCAGGATTTAGTTGCTAGCATGTATGGTTCATGAGATAATAACGCTTGACGCTCTAGAGCGTCAGGGGTCTTTTGGAGGGTTTTAATATCCCTCAATCATGCAAATTTGATCGTGGGAAGCCAAAATCATGATCTTGATTAAAATTTGATTAATTGTGCAGGCCTACCTTGTTACGACCACTAACATTTTTTCATCAGTTCACAGAACTTTCTTCCAAAATTAAGCTGGCTTGTCCAAATGTGTGTTTGCATACCTCAAGCGACTCTGTTTGTGGTGTGTGCAGAAAAGGCTTCTTCTGCATCACTCTCCCGTACAGCTTCTCCTTGTGCAAAGTGCACTGATTTGTTGAACGATGTGGTCTGTGGGCTGTTTTTGACCGTTCTCACCATCCTTCGCTTTTGCCTCTCTAATATTTTACTTGGCCTACCACTTCTGGCCTTAACAAGAACTGTGCATGTGGTCTTCCATTTCCTCACTATGTTCCTCACAGTTGACACTGACAGGTTAAATCTCTGCAATAGCTTTTTGTAGCTATCTCCTAAACCATAATGTTGAACAATCTTTGTTTTCAGGTCATTTGAGAGTTGTTTTGTGGCCTCCATGTTGCCACTCTTTAGAGGAGAGTGAAAAAGAACCTCAACTTGCTATTGGCTACCTTAAATGCCTTTTCTCATGATTTGATGCACCTGTCTATAAAGTTGAATGCTTAATGAGCTCACCAAACAAATGGTGTGTTCCAATTAATCAGTCCTAGGTAGTTACATGTATTCAAATCCAAAAAATGACATGGGTGCCCAAATTTGCACCTGTCTAATTTTGTTTTGATGCATACTGCACATTTTCTGTTCATCCAATTAACCCCATTTCACTACCGAAATATTACTGGGTCATTTAATTATTTGATAGATCAAAATGAAATTGCTGATCCAAACACCCAACTATTTATGAATGAAAATCTTGGAAATTGTCAGGAGTGCCTAAACCTTTGCATACAACTTTAAATGCAGAGGGTGGGGTTCAAATGTCACCTACAGTGGTGAGAACAAGTATTTGATACACTGCCAATTTTGCAGGTTTTCCTACTTACAAAACATGTAGAGGTCTGTCATTTTCATCATAGGTACACTTCAACTGTGAGAGGCGAAATCTAAATAAAAAATCCAGAATATCACATTGTATGAATTTTAAATAATTTATTTGCATTTTATTGCATGACATAAGTATTTGATTACCTACCAACCAGTAAGAATTCCAGCTCTCACAGACCTGTTTTTCTTTAAGAAACCTCCTGTTCTCCACTCATTACCTGTATTAACTGCACCTGTTTGAACATGTTGCCTATAAAGGACACCTGTCCACACACTCAATCAAACAGACTCCAACCTCACCACAATGGCCAAGTCCAGAGATCTGTGTAAGGACATCAGGGATAAAATTGTAGGCCTGCACAAGGCTGGGATGGGCTACAGGACAATAAGCAAGCAGCTTGTTGAGAAGGCAACAACTGTTGGCGCAATTATTAGAAAATGAAAGAAGTTCAAGATGACGGTCAATCTCCCTCGTCTGGGGCTCCATGCAAGATCTCACCTTGTGTGGCATCAATGATCATGAGGAAGGTGAGGGATCAGCCCAGAACTACATGGTAGGACCTGGTTAATGACCTGAAGAGAGCTGGGACAAGTCTCAATAAAAACCATTAGTAACACACTACGTTATCATGGATTTAAATCCTGCAGCCCACGCAAGGTCCCCCTGCTCAAGCCAGCGCATGTCCAGGTCCGTCTGAAGTTTGCCAATGACCATCTGGATGATCCAAAGGAGGAATGGGACAAGGTCATGTGGTCTTAGGGGACAAAAGTAGAGCTTTATGGTCTAAACTCCACTTGCCGTGTTTGGAGGAAAAAGAAGGATGAGTATAATCCCAAGAACACCATCACAACCGTGAAGCATGGAGGTGGAAACATCATTCTTTGGGGATGCTTTTCTCCAAAGGTGACAGGACGTCTGCACCATTTATGGGGGGAGAATGGATGGGGCCATGTATCGCGAGATCTTCCTTCAGTAAAAGTATTAAAGATGGGTCGTGGCTGGGTCATCCAGCATGACAACAAACCGAAACACACAGCCAGGGCAACTAATGAGTGGCTCCGTAAAAAGCACCTCAAGGTCCTGGAGTGGCCTAGTCAGTCTCCAGACCTGAACCCAATACGTTTCCGTCTCTCACAGTTGATGTTAACCTATTTCGAAAATTACAGACCTCTACATGCTTTGTAAGTAGGAAAACCAGGAAGATGGAGTCCACCTGCAGGACCAGCTGCGATTGGCTGTTCAATTATCAATGTGACAGAAAATAATTGAAATTTGAACAGTTATCACAGTTATCACAGGACATTAGCCTTGCCTTTTTCAGTCCCTTTAGAATATTAACAAATCCTCTTTGTCTGATATAGATGTAGCCAGGATCTTATGTAAAATGCTGAGGTTACAGCCAGGATGATGCATCTGCTGAACACTAAAATGTCCCTCAACTATCAAAAGATATTATTTAAAAATACGTTAAAAAAAAATTCTCACAAACTTCAAATATAAAAATGTTTTGATTGTAAGACACTTTTTCTGATGTTTGGTGACAGGGTATATTTCTTAAAATGCTAATCTGAGAGATATGAGATATGTTGTGTGTGCATTAGTAAAAACCTTTGCATGTTCAAAAGTAATATAATTGATTTACATGCAAGTGTTTGTATATTACAAGTGTGGTAGAAAAGATGGAGGAATTGTGTAATAGTGGTGGAAATTGACATGTAACAGCCAAAGCTCTAAAGAAATTCTGTATGAAGAGCATCTCTGGCTCTTGAGCCTGTGTAAGAAGGTAACATGACAAGATTGTACAGGAGAAATGTCATGGTGGATGCCCTTACTATTAAACTACATTACTTTTTCTAAAAGTGGTTAGTATTACGCTTTGTTTAATGTTTTCAAGTATACTTTTATAGCCTGAGTTCCTGACTATTTTTCTAGTACTGTCATTTGAAAAATACATGCACACATATTAAATGACATTTTAGTATCAGTTAAAAAAATCAGAAAATCAATTAAATACAGGGAAATAAAATGTTTATATCCTATCTGATGTCATATATTTCCTTTCCCTAAATGCGTTAGGCATTATAAAAAGTACTGCAGTTATCAAATGGCTAGTTAGTGAGTAGAGACTACTTGTGTCTGATTCAGTTATCAAATGGCTAGTTAGTGAGTAGAGACTACTTGTGTCTGATTCAGTAATCAAATGGCTAGTTAGTGAGTAGAGACTACTTGTGTCTGATTCAGTTATCAAATGGCTAGTTAGCGAGTAGAGATGACCTGTGTCTGATTCTCTTCCCATGACATATTACTCCTTGCTGAAGGGATGGTGTTGACTGACTCTGTGTTCAGTAATTTCTCTATGTCTCTTTGCTGCGCGCAGGGGGTTCTTTCTTTCTTGCAGGGAAACCACAGCTCGCATGAACCTGTTCCACTGTGTGGTACACCATTTCAGATAATGAAAGTTCATGCTTATCCCTCCCGAAGTGCACACAGCTGCAGCTATAATTTCAAAAATAATTTAGCAACAGTGTAAGGTAAATGAAATATGGCTCCACTGAACTGCTTGGATATGTATCAATGGGGGATTAAAAATAAATATACTATGCCTAATGGAAAGAGGTGAAAACAAAGGAGCATTCAAATCACTGTGACTACTTAAAGAATGTGATAGTATACTGCGTTTACTTTCATTATCCCCAATTACATCACTGCCCTCGGTGGATGGGGTTTTACATAGATATGTTCAAAAAAAAATGCTGGGCTAAATCGTTTGCTGGGCTAAAATGCCAGGCTAAATCATTTGCCGCCCTAAGAAGTCAGTGTGTGATATCAATGTGTTAATAATTTGCCTGCGGTTTTCCTCCAACACGATTGGTGTTTTTGGGAAATTACAATGGAGTAAAATTAGACATTTTTGTAATAAAATGTTGTGGAGTAAAAGTCTAAAGTTGTCTGAGAGATACATGCTCAAGTAAAGTACAGATGCACTCAAAACATACTTAAGTCCAATAAAGAAGTATAAATAATTTGTTACTTTACAACACTGCTTAGCACCAAAAAGGGTTCCCCTGTGGGGGCAAATCTAATAACCCTATATGGTTCTACTTAGCTCAAATTTAAAAAAAGTGTACTACTGCTACTACTAGTGCTACTGCTACTGCTGCTACTGCTACTAATGATACTGATACTAACACTGTTACTATTACTACTGCTACTAATACTGCTACTACTACTATTACTACAACTGTTACTATTACTACTGCTACTAATACTGCTACTACTACTATTACTACAACTGTTACTATTACTACTGCTACTAATACTGCTACTACTACTATTACTACAACTGTTACTATTACTACTTCTACTGCTGGTGCTAATTCTATTCCTTCAGCAACTTCTACCTTTACTTTTTATCACAAGTATTGTCCTATTGCTATTATGCACCCAATCAACATTGTTAATTGAACACTCTTTTAATAGGAATTGCAGTAACCATCAGAGTTTCCTTGATTCAGATACATGCTGTATCAGTAAATCCTCTGAAAAGCCGACAATATGGACAATATGAAGCCATTACACAATGTTTAGTGTGACCCTCCATCTGTTCCTCTGCCTCTCTCCTACCCTCATCATTTGGAAAGTTTTTGGGAGAAAAAGTTTGCTGCTTTTACTAGGTAATTATGCTACATCAAGCGTTTGGCAAATTCATTTTTCAGAGCAACGTTTTCTAATTCATTCAATAGCACAATTAAAACACATCTCAATGTCACTTTATTCTCATCATTTCACAATGGATCCCCAGCCGGTCCCTGTGCAGATCTTTGAGTGTTAAAAAAGCAAGCCAGTTAGGAAGCCTCTGCAATTAACAAAATGGGCTTGCATGCTGGCTCTGAAGTGAAACGTTGGCAAATATTGTTTTAATGTATTTATCTCCTGCAGCTTTCCAGCTCCTTCTCACCCATTGCCCCATGAATGTTTCCAATGAATGTAATTCTCCTCAAGAAAAGGATTGGAGGGTGCCCTGTAGCTAAAATACCTATGACACACTATTTATTACGTTCCAATAAAACAAATATATCCTCTCAGCTCTCTTAAAGGAACAACCCCTTTCAGTACATTTGAGATTGTTGCCATTTCCATACTTCTGAAACAGTTTTGTAAATAATTCTGAGTATCATGTTTGAAAAACTGCCTACAGGGTACTTTTTTCACAAATTGAAATCTAAATGTAACTTTTCTGAGGTAGTGCTGATGTTCAGTAAAATACCATAATTGATACTGCCGAGTAAGAGATAAGATAAGATAGGAGGCAGAACTCCTGACTGCTATAACAGAAGGACCTTGCTGATTTAGGTCATGGGAACCTTATTGGTGAGAACGTTGTGTCACTTGGTGTTGGCGCCGGTGGGATAAACGAGGTCTTTGAAGCGTTTGCTGTAATTATCCTGTCATAAGAGAGGTCTATAAGCTTGAGGGTTCATTAGGCACACGCCTCCCTCCATGTCTTTCCCTCCAAAACACTCATCTTCATGGAAGCCTTAAAGTGGCTATGCATATTCACAACCAACACCATCACCGTGATGAGGGGTGAAAGCAGAGCCTCAACAAACCTTGACAACTAACTAATCATAGGCATCTTAATCTCACTGCAGTATAGATAAAAATCAGGAAAGAACTGAACTAAGCCCAAAATTCAGACTGTCTTGGAGGACATTTTCTGCAGTCCTGGATGGCTGATGTAACACCTCAGATTTAGAATAAACTTTATTCACTAAGTATTGTACATTTACACATGCTCAGCAGTATGATTACCGTAATCACTTCTTTACCTTTACCAATTTAGGTCGCTCATCATACATACAGTATTGATGGCTGACTGCCTCCACTTGCAGTTTGATATAAATAACCAATTTGAAGTTTTATATTTAAAAATAATGGGGTAATTGTAGGGACCAGAGATACTGTAGAAGGTGTAAATACTGAACCACTCTTGGAAAAAGAGTGATTTCAGTAGTACCACAAAATAGGGGTTCAGTCCACCAACTAAGGTACAACACAGTAGCAATATATGCTTGCCATTTATTGAGGTTCTACTTCATTGGTTCTATCTGGATGGAGAGGCCTAGTGCTGGTAATGACCTAAAATAGATGGAAGCGCCACGCTACGGGGCTCCTCACTCTGCCTGGTTCCTAGAGATAGTGCTTGGATTAGACGCCAGGCGGCCTGTGTGGTGGCAGGTCACGCTGGGCGCAGCCTAGGAAATGAGTGTGCTGTGAGAAGCAGCCAGGCTGCTGACCCTTTTTAATGACTTGGCTGCTGAGCAGTTTCCACTGTAAGGCAAAATACTTCACAGACACTGTCTTTCTGCAGGAGGGAAATGAATGGCCTGGCTGCCAGTGATTGTTTAAGGTGTGTTGGAATAGGGAGGGGGTAGTGTTGAGATATTGGGATAGGTCAGGGTGTTGGTAGAGAGAACACCACAACACAGGAAGAAATTCAGCTCAATCCTCTGGTAAACCGTTCAACATTGCTGCCAGGGAGTGCAGGTCCCACATAAAACCAACCAACCGGTGAGCAGAGAATTCACCTAATTGAGCCCATCTCCAAACCAACTCCAGTTTTACAAGGAATCAATAAGCACAACCCCTTTGTGAAAATAGGAAGTCATATGCCAATAATTTTGTAGCATAGACATTTAAATGTCATTCTGATTTGTGTTGTTCTCAATAATGAAATAAGTGAAAAATTAATATAAAGATTACAGATCACTTTAAGGGAACGTGTTACTGTAGTTAACATCCTTGAGCTACATGTATAACAAATTACCATGCACGACTGCAGGCCAGTGTTTTGTCCCAGAAAAACCATCAGTACAGATTCCCGTGAGTGTTCAATTTCTGTCTGCATTGCATTGAACAATTTTCCCACGTGAATGTACCTCCAAAATGCATGCAGACAGAGCGACAATCTGCACGTTTTTGAATAACTACAAATTCCCCCAGTATTCAGAACCACTGAACATAACTTACAGAACTACCACACTTATGAGAAAGCTAACTAATGTTAACAAGTATATACTCTACCTAGTGGTGGGCTTAATCCAAATAAATAATGTTTTCTTTTTCGATTTCACACAAACTACTTTGCACAAGTGCATAAAAACAAAAAAGAAACTGTACAACAGCTGATTGGTAATTTTGTGTTTTGTGCTCTCTGAGACACAAAACTGATGGTTAAACAAGATTTTCTCAAATGAACGGATCAAAGATGGGTATGTCTCAGTTTCCAATATTGATTATTGTTTCATTTACATGGCAATAATGTGTTTATGTGTCTTTTGATTATTCAGTGTAAACACATATTTTAACAATGAGTTACATCTAATCCATGAATTAAGCAGCCATATCCCTATTCCTCATTGAACCCTACACTGGTCTCATTATTCTGCGGACACATTATGGACTTTTGTCTTAATACAGAGCACATGGTCGATATGCTACTGGAATTTCCAGGTTTCCTTGGCCAGCAACGCTTATCTTAATGGGACTGCAGTCCCATTTTGTTTTAGTGTGAACACCCCATATATCATTAACCAACAAATGTAGCCTGCTTGACCATATCAAAATGGAAAAATTAAAGCCCAGAGAAAAACAATGTATGCAATTGATTTAGTTTTACTGTGCAGCACTACAGTATATAGTAAGGGGAAATATCTGGTGAATCTTTTTGACATATCTAAAACTGAAATAATCTGCTCCATTATTTTTTGCTATACATATGTGTCTGAGACATTCGATTGTATTCACTTAGGTCAAAGAGTCTTAAAACTTCTTCCTGGTGACCCCCAGACATTTCACAGTTTTGTTGTAGCCCTGACTGGGCTTGTGATTTACATTTTAGTTGTTTTTCATATGCTCTTATACAGAGCGATTTACAGTAAGTACAGGGACAATCCCTCTGGAACATCATAGGGTAAAGTGCCTTACCCAAGGGCACAACGACAGTTGAGCACAGTTTGGAATCAAACTATTAAAAAACATACAAGTCTGACTCCTTAACCACTGAGCCATCTGTCAGCCAGTCATCAAGCCATTAATGAATCAGGTGTGCCTGTTCAGGGCCATAGCAAAACTGTGGAATGTCTGGGGTCTTCAGGAAGAGGGCTCGTAGCTTTCAGCTGTCGTTCACATATACAAACAAGTCTACATTTAATATGCCATTGTCAACTTTGTGGTGCTAAAGCTTTTGCCTAAAAATTATATAACTGTCTGTGTGTGGAATTTATTGTTTGGGACATAACAAGGGGCTTGGTTAGCCAAGCAGCAATTCTATTCTATTGTGTTTGTCTTTGTGTTCTCTCAAGGTCTCTCCTGTCACTTCCACAGCATTAACTAGTAAGAAGAGCATGGCTTTGACCCATCACATTATAATATTAGGTTCCATCTTTGGGAAAGCAGTGTAAATGTTGGTAAAGTGAAGTTGCTTTATAAAATACGGAAACAAATGTTTTTAAATATAAACAAATGCTATTAAGAGCAGTAAACATGAAACAAAATCCCACAAAAACAATTCAATATGTTTTGGAAAAATGTTCCAAGCATCTTGGAGAACTTGGCACTATCCCTATACAGACTTTGGCTGCCTTGCTTTATTCTGTCTGTCCAGTCAACCCCAGATAGCCACAATGTTGACAAGATCTGGGCTCTGTAAAGGCCATACCATCTATTGCAGAACTCCATCTTTTCAATGAAAGGTAGTCCTTTATGACCTTGACTGTGTGTTTGGGGTCATTGTCCTGCTACAGAATGAAGTTGTGACTAATCAGACTCCTCTTTGTGAAGAATCAACAACAAGTGGGACACAGTCATGAAGTGGAACGAAATTTATTGGATATTTCAAACTTTTTTAATAAATAAAAAACGGACAAATTGGGCGAGCAAAATTATTTAGCCCCTTTACTTTCAGTGCAGCAAACCCCCTCTAGAAGTTCAGTGAGGATCTCTGAATGATCCAATGTTGACCTAAATGACTAATGATGATAAATAGAATCCACCTGTGTGTAATCAAGTCTCTGTATAAATCAGTGGCGGCTGGTGACTAAAATATTTGGGGAGGACAGGTGGAAAACCCGCCCAGTGTGCCATTTTTTTTAACACTATTTAGCTATTTATGTCTATATCTACTGTTATTGTTTAAATTTACACAACACATTCTGATTCAAAAAGGACAAAATTAGGATAAAAATTGCTTATACAGACACCCGGCCTGAAACCCCATAGAGCAAGCAACAACAGGTTGATGCACAGTGGCTAGGAAAATCTCCCTAGTAGGGTACAACCCTAAAAAGAAACCTAGAGAGGAGCCAGACCATCAGGAGTGGTCAGTCCTCGTTTGGCTGTGCCGGTCGATATTATAAGAATACATTTGTTTCTCTAAGTAATGATCATATTGTGTCACTAAATACAGGTGCGCTATTTCCAAAGCCTTTTGGCAGCATTGCCATCAACTACACAATTCAGTGGACAAGAACACAGACAGGGGTCACCTAGGAGTTGTCCTGCTGACTGGTTCTGTTTCCAGGTGTAATCCATGGAATCAGGTTGTCCTAAGATCCAACATGACACCAGAAATGTTGGAACACAAGCATTCTATCATCGAATGATAACCTCTCATAGTAGAATGCAGAATGTAACCAACCAACCAACAGTATCCACTGCATATTAGAATACTTATAGAACAGCTATTTTAACCAGGTGA
>JACXGM010023496.1:0-16284 GCA_016801145.1 Umbra pygmaea
ATGTGGTTGTTGTTGGAGCCTCTGTAGTTGTTGTGGGAGAAGATGTGGTTGTTGTTGGAGCCTCAGTAATTGTTATTGTTGTGTGTTTTTTTGTGGGTTTTGTTTTTGCCATTGTTGATGCTTTGTTAGACACAGTTGAAGGTGACACAAATGTTGTGTTTTTTTTTGTGGGTTTTGTTGTTGCCTTTGTTGATGCTTTGTTAGACACAGTTGAAGGTGACACAAATGTTGTGGTTTTTTTTGTGGGTTTTGTTGTTGCCTTTGTTGATGCTTTGTTAGACACAGTTGAAGGTGACACAAATGTTGTGGGTTTTTTTGTGGGTTTTGTTGTTGCCATTGTTGATGCTTTGTTAGACACAGTTGAAGGTGACACAGATTTTGTGTTTTTTTTTGTGGGTTTTGTTGTTGCCATTGTTGATGCTTTGTTTGACACCGTTGAAGGTGACACAGATTTTGTGGTTTTTTTTGTGGGTTTTGTTGTTGCCATTGTTGATGCTTTGTTTGGCACAGTTGAAGGTGACACAAATTTTGTGGGTTTTATTGTGGGTTTTGTTGTTGCCATTGTTGATGCTTTCCTTGACACAGTTAAAGGTGACACAACTTTGGTGGTTGGAGTTGTGGTTTTTGTTGTTGCTAGAGTTAATACTTTCATTGATGTTTTAGCAGCTGTTGTTGATGCAGCTGTAGTGGATATTATTATCCCTATATTAATGGCCACTATTGATGGACCAGAGGAGAAATAATATTTTATTGAACTTGTTAAAATGTATATTTTTTTATTGAAATAATAAAATTCACTTACCTATTAGGATGATCAGTCTTGCTGTCACTTTGATGCGGCTCATCCTGAAACATGTATGTTCTAACATAAAGAGAGCAGTTAAATTAGTTTTTATACATGCATTTTGCAGTCATATCTTTTTCTAATGCTTAATTGCATTAAGCAGATGGCAGGGGTGAACATGGACTGAGCATGGACTCATTAATCATGGTTTAGTTCCCTATGTTCATCTTTCTTTTTTTGTGTATACATATATATTCCTTTCTTGTTTCAGTGCAATAGCATGGTGTTTTGGTTTACCTTTATTTTGAAGTAGTTCCTTTTAGAGGTTAACCACGCCTCTTCCCTACCTGGGGTTGCTGGGAAATGGAGTCAGGCCAAGTAAATCAGTATTGACTAGTTTGGTTTGATTGTATATTGGGAACAGCCGTGTCTTGTTAGTACAAGTTGAATTCTAGTATATATGCAACCCTAACTTGGGAAGCGGCGTGGATTATTGACTACTGCCTATGTGAACTGCTGTTTGTGTTTAAGTTTGGTCCGGGAACTATTCTACCACGGTGTGAGAAGTGAGTTGTCTTTGTCTGTTTGTGATGTGCATCTAGTCTTAGTTATTATTTATGCCCGTTTCCCTATACGTTAACAGGAATATATATATATATATATATATATGGGTCAATGACGTGACGCCTACATTTTCTGTCCGACTGTATTTCTTTCAGGTAAAATAAGGGTTTAATGTAGAGAAAAATACAATTTATATGTAGTACCTTTCCTATAAATTTCCTCTGTTTAACATTTCAAAAACCATTATTTATTTATTATTTTTCTGTTATTTAAAGTCTCAAAATATCATGTGGGGCGACCATCCGGCAATGACTGCTCTCTTCAAAACTTTGGAATTACCCTAAATCTATTCATATTATTATTTTTCCCTATTTAGCATGATTTCCAAAGTGTTTTGTAGCCCTGTACTAAATAACACAGCATTTGTATGTATATGTCCATCATAATATACAAACAAACTTTGTCCGACAATGTCTATTTTGTGTAATATCATGTGGTGCGACAATCAAGAAGTGACCACTTTGGGATTTTGACGTTGAAATCCATTCAAAGACAGGTAGTTGAATCATACAAGTTGTCCAAGGATCCATGGAGTGAGCAAGCATGTTTGTAACTTTCTTACATACTGATAAAAAACAACCTTTTCAACAGTTGGTATGCAGTTGCCACATTTGGATATCATGTGGTATGACCTCAAAAAAACAATGAATACTAAGTTATTTCTAAAAATATGTATATTTATTATAAATTTCATATTTGCATTTTGTGTTTAGCTAGCTTGTTTTGTTTAGGTGGCCTGTACATTTTGATTGAATTTGAAAATATCATGTGGTGCAACCATATATCATATGGTGCAACCACTGTAGAGTTTTTTTTCTTGATCGATACACGTCCTAGATTGGCAGTTTTTGGGCTTTTATCTTCAATTGATGATTTACATACATAAAGGTTTATTATTTTAGTATTACTTGGAGTAGATTTATCAAAATGTAGTCATTTTTAAAATATTTAATGAAGAACAGTTTGTTTAATCTATATATATTTCTTGCGAATTATGTTCACTTTGATAATTGTGTACACCCCTCACATTTTTGTAAATACTTGATTGTAATTTTTCATGTGACACTGAATAAATTACACTTTGCCACAATGTAAAGTAGTGTACAGCTTGTATAACAGTGTACATTTGCTGTCCCCTCAAACTAACTCAACACACAGCCATTAAGGTCAAAACTGCTGGCAAGAAAAGTGAGTACACCTGTAAGTGAAAATATCCAAATTGGGCCCAATTAGCCATTTTCCCTCCCTGGGGTCATGTGACTCATTAGTGTTACAAGGTCTCAGGTGTGAATAGGAAGTAGGTGTGTTCAATTTTGTGTTATGACTCTCACACTTCCTCAAACTGGTCACTGGAAGTTCAACATTGCACCACATGAAAAAAAAAATGTTGCTCTAGTTACAGATGGCTATAAGAAGATTACCAAGACCCTGAAACTGAGCTGTAGCATGGTGGCCAAGACCATACAGTGGTTTAAAAGAACAGGTTCCACTCAGAACAGGTCTTGTCATGGTTGACCAAACAAGTTGAGTGCACGTGCCCAAAGTCATATCCAGAGGTTGACTTTGGGAAAAAGACGTACGAGTGCTTCCAGCATTGCTGCAGAGGTTGAAGGGTCTGCATGACTGTCATCCCAGAAGAAAGCCTTTTCTAAAGATGATGAACAAGAAAGCCCACAAACAGTTTGCTGAAGACAAGCTGACTAAGTACATGGATTACTGGAACCATGTCCTGTGGTCTAATGAGACAAAGTTAAACCTATTTGGTTCAGATGGTGTCAAGCGTGTGTGATCGCAAACAGGTGAGGAGTACAAATAAGTTTGTCTTGCCTACAGTCAAGCATGGTGGTGGGAGTGTCATGGTCTGGGCCTGCATGAGTGCTGCCGGCACTGGGGAGCTACAATTGATTGAGGGAACCATGAATGCAAACATGTACTGTGACATACTGAAGCAGAGTATGATCACCTCCCTTTGGAGACTGGGACGCAGGGCCGCAGTATTCCAACATAACGACCCCAAACACACCTCCAAGATGACCACTGCCTTGCTAAAGTAGCTGAGGATAAAGGTAATACACTGGCCAACAATATCTCCAGACCTAAACCCTATTGAGCATCTGTGGGGCATCCTCAAATTGAAGGTGTGCAAAAACTCTAACATTCACCATGTTCATCATCTCTAACATAGTCGTCATGGTGCAGTAGAAGAAAACTACAGTGGCAACCTGTGAAGCTCTGGTGAACTCCATGCCCAAGACGGTTAAGGCAGTGCTGGAAAATAATGGTGGCCACACAAAATATTGATACTTTGGGCCAATTTGGACATTTTCACTTAGGGGTGTACTCAGTTTTGTTTACGCTGTTATACAAGCTGTACACTCACTACTTTACATTGTAGAAAACTGTAATTTCTTCAGTGTTGTCACATAAATTTATATTTAAATATTTACAAAAATGTGAGGGGTGTATTCACTTTTGAATGATACTGTATTTATTATTATTGATGTTAATATATTTATTCATGACGGTTTTATCTATTTTACGAGATTCCTCTGTCAAGCAAAGAAAAAATGTATTGCTGTAGACAGCGTGTTAATTCTGACCCTGCAGCAAGATTGGAATACCTTGCTAGGAGAAGAGAGGTTTATATTACAACTAAACATAAAGCAATTGGAAGTATATGATGAGATTCCATATGTAGGCCAGGTCCTTGAGGTTGTTGTAAAGGAAGTCCAGGTTAGGTGCATGGGGCAGTCGGTTGAGAAATACTTATTCTTGTGTCCACAAATTCCAGATGTCATTTACTACCGAAATAAATATTTTCATGCTGTCATCTCAGAATCTGAGCCTGCAACTTCACATTAATCTAAGTTGAGCAGCCAAGATTGGGCAAAGTTCAGAAATGCTTGAAGTAAAATCCAAATAACCATCAGTAGCATGATGAAATGTTAGGTGATGAAATTAAATAACATTTCTGTTCAAAACAAGGTCATTAATGTGTGCTACAATTATAAATGTATGTAATGAGATGTTTATTTTTGAAAATGTTAATGAAATGTTCATAAAAATTATGTACATTTTTTATTAAATCTGGTTAACATTTTTTTGGATGGAATTTATTGTTTTTCTGTCTTTTTATAATGTAATGAAGTCTTCATGTCATTTGGAGCGACCACTCATCATGTGGTGCGACCAATAATGGCAAAACTGTATTAAATTCAAAATAAAATACTATATTTTTGTGTCTGAAATATTAATCACTGATAAAATATGCTTAAGTGAATGCTATTTTTAAAACATTTGTATCAGTTAAATGCAATTTACAGGAAAAATATGTCCTGATCTACATCAAAGAAGGTGACTGTGACATTGTAGACCAGAAATACGAGATAAATATTAACAAGAACTCAAAAGTAATGCAAATACTTAGTTTCTTAACACAATTGTAAAACAAATGCTAATCATTTTAAAGAAATTAATTAATTTAAGGTTAATTCACGGTCTCACCATGACATTTTTTAAGGCCACGCCCAATTAATCCATATAAAATACATTAAAATCACTGAATAGAACTTTTTAATATGAATGTATATTTAAACAACACTCTTAATGAGTGAAGAATTGCAATAGATATTCATATTTTTTGTATTTTAAAAATGGCCTGTTGAAAATCCTTATACGTCATTGACCCATATATGTTTTGAGTGTTAGTCAGCCAGCATACCGTGCTGCTGAAAGAGCACTTAGGCTAGTTCTCAGTATTGTCGTTTATGCATATTCAACAAGATTGTACCCTGCAACCTGCTAGCGCTTTTTTCGGATCCATCTAATTTAATGGTTAATATGGACGATCTTGATCATTTATAACATCTATGGATACATTAATTAACATTGCAGTCCTCTGCTTATTTCTCTCTGCTTATGCAACCATGAGCTTTTAATCTGGGAAGAATGTGGTTTGGCATTGCTCTACTGGACATTGACGACAACTGAAAGGCAGCATATGTTGCTCATCATTTTATACATATCTTTCTGCATTAATGGTGCCCTTGCAGATGTGCCCTCTGGTCTATAGGTAATTCCCAAAGCCCCAGTGCAGTGATTGGACATCTGCCCTATGTAGGGTGCGTCATTCGGATGGGGAATTAAAAAGGTGACCTGACTCTCTGTGATAACTAAAGATCTGTAGAACATACAGTATCTTGAGTTGTGTTTCACTCCCCACATGCATCAATGAGACTTGGCTGCCTATAACTCTCTTGTAAGTTCACTGCTTTTCTTTCCTTGGACCAGTTTTGATAAGTACTGACCACTGCAGACCAGGAACACCCCACAAAAGCTGCCGTTTTGGAGATGATCTGACCCACTCGTCTAGCTATCAAAATTTGGCCCTTGTCAAAGTCGCTCAAATCCTTATGCTTTCCCGTTTTCCTTTTTTTTTCATTTTGCCCTCAAAGTTGATGCATTTGAAGTATTACAACTACAGACAACATAAGAATGCAGTTAGAACTTCCACAAGCATTGATACCAAGTACTCAGTGAAAAAATTGATAAAATGCATCGTTCTTTTGGCAACGTGCCGTTGGTCTGAATTGAAAAAAAATATTCTGACTTGCTATCATCATTACAGTAACGCCAGACATGACTTTTTTCTTCAACTTTAAGAGATGTAATTTATATGTTCAACATTGTCAACAGCTGATTTACCTAAATTAATTAATTTACCTCCTTAAGCGGGTTACTGTAACAGTATCAGGGCTCTCAAGTCTCACGCATTTGGAGTGAGACACACACATTTCAACCCGTTCACACGCTTACATGCCACACCTTGAATATCTCACGCAGAGAAATTACGAGGATAATGCCCACCAAGTTGTGCATCTATTTTGTAAACAGTGGTACAGGTAGAAGAATAAAATGACCCTTTGCTAAGCCATGCCCTGAAAACCGCCAAAGGCCAATCCTGGTTTAGCAACCGTAACTAGGTGCGGGAGGTCTGTCAAGCTTTTGTGTGTTTGCTAACAATTTGTGTGTTTCCTATTTGAATGGTCAGTGTATGAGGCGGCTGTTGCTTGTGCTGGGATCTATAGGCTTTAGCTAAAATTTTGATTAAATTATTCTCTAAATGGTTGCATATTATGTTGTGGATATAACCCTGGAATGCATACTGCAGTCCCTTTTTGTCTTGCTAGACGTGGCAGGCACGAATGCTTGTCAGACGTAGTAACAGTCACTAAGGAGGGCGGGCCTTAGCGAAGGGTCATTAGAGTTCCCCATATATTTCAGAAGGCCCTGCCACACACCAGCTAATCAAAAAAAAGTAGCTACTGAACATATACATTGTGATTCACGCACTCTCTCAACACATTGATTCAGATGCTCGCTGAAGTAGCTACAGAAGAGGACAGCTGCCACATTGATTCACATCTCGCCAAAGTGGCTACAGACTGATCAACGCGGGAGAAGACCATATCCTGTGTACAGTAAGTCATCTCATCATTGCCGGGGGATATGTGTCCAGGCAGCTGGTATGTTAGCTAACTGTTTGACCAGAGTACAGTGCCTTGCGAAAGTATTCGCCCCCTTTGAACATTTCGACCTTTTGCCACATTTCAGGCTTCAAACGTAAAGATATAAAACTGTAATTTTTTGTGAAGAAGCAACAAGTGGGACACAATCATGTAGTGGAATGAAATTTATTGGATATTTCAAACATTTTTAACAAATAAAAAACTGACGAATTGGGCGAGCAAAATTATTCAGCCCCTTTACTTTCAGTGCAGCAAACTCACTCCAGAAGATCAGTGAGTTTCTCTGAAATCCAATGTTGACCTAAATGACTAATGATGATAAATAGAATCCACCTGTGTATACCAAGTCTCCGTATAAATGCACCTGCTCTGTGATAGTCTCAGAGGTCCGTTGAAAGCACAGAGAGCATCATAGAGAACAAGGAACACACCAGGCAGGTCCGAGATACTGGGGTGGTAAAGTTTAAAGCCGGATTTGGATACAGAAAGATTTCCCAAGCTTTAAACATCCCAAGGAGCACTGTGAAAGCGATAATATTGAAATGGAAGGAGTATCAGACCACTGCAAATCTACCAAGACCCGGCCGTCCCTCTAAACTTTCAGCTCATACAAGGAGAAGACTGATCAGAGATGCAGCCAAGAGGCCCATGATCACTCTGGATGAATTGCAGAAATCTACAGCTGAGGTGGGCGAGTCTGTCCATAGGACAACAATCAGTCGTATACTGCACAAATCTGGCCTTTATGGAAGAGTGGCAAGAAGAAAGCCATTTCTAAAAGATATCCATAAAAAGTGTAGTTTAAAGTTTGCCACAAGCCACCTTGGAGACACACCAAACATGTGGAAGAAGGTGCTCTGGTCAGGTGAAACCAAAATGGAACTTTTTGGCAACAATGCAAAACGTTATGTTTGGCGTAAAAGCAACACAGCTCATCACCCTGAACACACCATCCCCACTGTCAAACATGGTGTTGGCAGCATCATGGTTTGGGCATGCTTCTCTTTAGCAGGGACAGGGAAGATGGCTAAAATTGATGGGAAGATGGATGGAGCCAAATACAGGTCCGTTCTGGAATCTGATGGAGTCTGCAAAAGACCTGAGACTGGGACGGAGATTTGTCTTCCAACAAGACAATGATCCAAAACATAAAGCAAAATCTACAATGGAATGGTTCACAAATAAACATATCCAGGTGTTAGAATGGCCAAGTCAAAGTCCAGACATGAATCCAATCGAGAATCTGTGGAAAGAACTGAAAACTGCTGTTCACATAAACTCTCCATCCAACCTCACTGAGCTCAAGCTGTTTTGCAAGGAGGAATGGGCAAAAATGTCAGTCTCTCAATGTGCAAAACTGATGACATACAGAGACATACCCCAAGCGACTTACAGCTGTAATCGCAGCAAAAGGTGGCACTACAAAGTATTAACTTAAGGGGGCTGAATAATTTTGCACGCCCATTTTTTCAGTTTTTTATTTGTTAAAAAGTTTGAAATATCCAATAAATTTCGTTCCACTTCATGATTGTGTCCCACTTGTTGATTCTTCACAAAAAATTACAGTTTCATATTTTTATGTTTGAAGCCTAAAATGTGGCAAAAGGTCGAAAAGTTCAAGGGGGCCGAATACTTTCGCAAGGCACTGTAGGTGAACTAGCCTAGCTAGCTGGTTGAATCCCTGCTAATTTCAGCAGCTTTTCTGACACTTTAGTATTAGTTCAGTACCCATTATTCACAAAGCTTTTCTCTTGTTATGGCACCACTAAGAGTACTTCTAAATTGCACTTAGTTAAATTGTAGAAATAGTTTTATTTCATATTTACTTAGCAGTTGAGACCAACCTATGATGAGATAAAATCATCTTTGCTTTACGGCTCATTTTATAATAGGCCTATAATAATTTTATAACAATACCCTTAATAATTTGGAATATTTTTATTTTGTCTTTCCTTTTATTTTTACCACACAACCTCTTTGTCCCCATTGTGAAAACCATTGGACTAGGCTATTTTATTATATTATATCCAGACAATGCATAGTATATAGTATTAATTATTGCATCTGTCTATTTCAAATAAAGAGGCAAATGAGCATTCTTTCATGCTTTCATGACAGTCAAAATGGCTGACCTGGAACCACAGTGCTTCAAATGTGAGCCCCCAACCCCTGTGCTGAAGGCCTCAAAACCTGCTATCAACACCTACAATAAACAAAACTAACCTCTCTCTCGCTCTCTCTCGCTCTCTCTCGCTCTCTCGCTCTCTCGCTCTCTCTCGCTCTCTCTCGCTCTCTCTCGCTCGCTCGCGCGCGCGCGCGCGCTGAGTTAAATAAAAAAATGTATTTGTAAGGATGTATGTGTCATTTATCAGATCAGACCCACATCCCTACCCAAACCCCGCCGTCGCCAAAATCTCACTCTAAACTCAGTTCAAAACTTGAGAGCCCTGCATTGAATTAACATTCCTTAGTGAGAATACAATCCATGCAAAAATAGGAAACAACTTGAAAATACAATGTACTGAAGGGTAAATTTGCTGGTATATAAATATAAAAAATGATCTAAGAAAGAATGTAATTATGAAACATAATGAATACTTTAACATGTAAACTACAAATGTATTTTTTTATGAATGTTGTGGTGTTTTCTTTGATTTTACACAGAGGCTACCTCACAATTTCAGTAAAATTTATATCAAACTCATCTCAACATTTAACTGCTCAAGACTTGTTCTTTGCCAGCATACACATCATAGTAGGAACGTAGCCAGGATGGCAGCCCATCTACATGAAAGTGCATTGGTAAAATATTGTAATTACGGTTCCCTGTGCTGTTAGAGCTCACACATCCACAAAACATCAGTGAGCCACCACTATGCTTCACAGTGGATGGTATTATTTTCACTATAGGCCTTCTTGACCAATCTCTGACTGCACTTATTGTTTTAACCATAAAGATCTATTTTGATCTCATCACTCCACATTACGGTGTGCCCGAAGCTGTGAGGCGTGTCAAGGTGTTGTCAGACATATTGTAACTGGGCTTTTTTGTGGCAACTCGACCATGCAGCTCATTTTTGTTCAAGTATATTGAACCAACCACACCATCTTTCCAGAGCAGCCTGTATGTCTCCCGAGGTTTCATGTGGGTTTTTCTTTGTATCCCAAACAGTTTATCTGGCAGTTTTGGCTGAAATCTTTCTTGGTCTACCTGATCTTGGTCTACCTGAGGTATCAAGACATCCCTGAATCTTTCACTTTTTAATAAGTGATTGAACAGTACGGCCTGTCCTTTGCAAGGCGTTGGATATTTTTATATCCTTTTCCATCTTTATGCAGTTCCAGTACCTTCTTATGCAGGTCTTTTTCCTGATTTTTTTGGTCCCCATGGCTCAGTTTCTAGCCTGCTCAGTGTATCCAAATACGAGGTAACAATGTCATTGACTATTTTTACACAGACACTAATTGCAATTTAAAATGCCACAGGTGTGGGAAATTAATCTTTAATTGCCATTTTAACCTGTGTGTCCCCTTGTGTGTCTGTAACCAGGGCAAACATTCAAGGGTATTTAAACATTAGATTATTTCTTTTTGATCTCTGTTGTCAGGATGTTTTACAAAGGAGCCAGACAACTGCTGTATGCCATAATTATTGGCTTCATATGATCACTATTCTTACATAACAATCAGATTTGTTTTGCATTAAATTCATATTGTTAAAATCAATTCTGAAATTTCACAATTCCTGCAATGGTATGCAAACACATGAGCTCAACTCTATGTAACAACAAATATAAAAAATAAGGAATCTCCCACTTATATCCCACTTTTAGGGCCAAAGGCATTGAACTAAATAATATTGAATCTAGAACATTTTCCAAAATCGTTCTAGCCTACTGAATACTGGAACAAGAAACAATCATTGTCACAGAGCTTGTGAGGAATTCTGGAATGTACACTTTAAAACCGGTAGCAATATTAGCTGGTACAACTTTGTCATATATGTCAATATATACTGCTGACATTCTTTATGATTGACAAAATATTTATTGAGTTTAGTGAGTTTACAAGGGTAAGGGTCAATAAAAATTTTACAAGTCAGTATGTGCTGGTAGTAAATAGAAATTCTATTGCAATTAATGGAAGAGGCAGACAAATATATATGGCTTCTCAATAAACTAAAGTAGAAAGTCTATATATTTTAAAATATGTTATTTCATTTTTTCATTTTCTAATTTTTGTGTTTAAAAGCAACGGACCTTATCCTTACAGTGTACAGAAAAATGTGTGTCAAATTACAATAAATATTCAAATACATACCTGTTATTGAGAAATGTATCTTCTGTTTTATTAGAAATATTTCTAAAGAAATGCCAAGCTAAATGAATATTGTATCTGTAGTAAAAATGAATAAAAACTTAATATGTGGAGCAATTTTTAGAATCTGTGGTGCAGAATTAACAATATGTCAGCTTGACAGTGAGCACCTTTATAAGTACTTGTAATGTGACGTAGTGATGAGTAGTCGATTTCTTTACTTTCTTGCATTGCCTAAAACAACCCAACCTTTGTTTTGATACAAGGACTATTGTTAATGGAATGTTATTCAGGTGACAAACTGAAAGTAAATGATGAGATTAGGACACACCAGCTTGTGTAAGAGCATGTTGCTTGCAAGTCCCAAATAGTGCTCCTAGGATAGGTAAGGAAATATACGTTCTACTCTGAAGAGGAGTCACCCTGAATAAGAGCATATGCCAAAAGTGTTCTGTGTAAAAAATAATGGACATTCACTGCTGGAAGCTGCTGTATGGGACTTGGGTCACAAAATTTTCATTCTGGTCCTGTGAAACCATGATTAAACGATTTACTGTAAACTTTGAAATGATTCAGAAATGTAGCTTGTCTACTCTATTATAGCACTAGATTACAATAATCATTACTAATAAGTGTGAGTTCTACCATTTCATAGTAAATTTTAAAATGGTACTCTAAGTAAATGAGTGTCTTTGTTTAAGCAATACTCAGAAGTGCCTCTTGAAATGTCTACAAGTATTTTTGTATTTTTTGAAAAGGCCATATTAATATAAAGAAAATAAGACCATTTATTTTGTAAAACTGACGTTATGAATATTAATTTTATTTTTTTACAAGGCACTGTATACATGTTCCCACCCGATACTGACTGGATTCCAGATCCACACTTTGTATAATTTGAGCTGTAACAATGGGATTAATTTATCCTTTAAGTGACCAGCACTAAAAATGTTTTTTCTTGAGATCTTAAAAATATTGGATGAAGAATTTTTAAACTAAGCAGTGTTTTTTTACCAGTGTCGGGGAACCTTACTTTAAAAAGTTACTTTACTTAGTTACTTCTCCAAAATGTAACTACGTTACCTTCTGCGTTACTTTTTATTGAAAGTAACTACGTTACGTTACTCTTTATTGAAAGTAACTAATTAAACTACTTTAAGTTACTTAAAAAAATGTTTTTACATATTATTTTTGGTGTGTCTAGGTTTAGTATCATACAATACTCATTGGACAAAAAAGTATTAATTTATTAACCTTCCCAAATATTTAAATGATTTGAATCAATTTTTAAAGAAATAATAATTATTTACAGAAACAATATTGGAGCAATTAGGGTTAACTGTCTTGCTCAAAAACAGAATGATAAAGGCTTCACCTTGGTAGTGTGTGTGAGTGGGGGGGGGGGTGTTGAACCATTCATCTGGGGGCTTCTTCAAAAATGAATCATGGGCCCTAAACAATTAGGCCACCTTGCCGTCCCTAGATAGTGATTGCCTGATCATGTCGAGTGCAGACTTGTGGTAACTACTTTCTCTGGGGATGATCCAATTGTCCAATATGATCAATCTATTTCTAATGAATGTGTGAGTGTTTGTATGTAAAACCAATTTCTTCTCAATGTCTGAGTATATAACAAATTTTAAGTTAGTAAAGAAATACAGATAAAAAATTATTTTGAGTTTCATACAATATGCAATGGGATTTGACTCCTAGTAATGCTACTGAAATTAATGGAGTCACATGGAGAATATATTGAGCAGGCCTGAATCAGAAATATTGAGTCTAAAGCAGATGTGGGCAATTCTTTTTGTTTGAGGGCCACATTTAGCTTTTGAAACCAAGTGAAGGGCCGCATTTTATAGCGATGCATGAAAAATAGGAAATGTTATTTCATTAAATTAACCCCGCCCCCTACACAGTTACGTGTGTATCCTACAGAAAATAAATGTTTTGTTACACCATTTCCTTGTTTGACTGTAATGTTTTTAGTTTACCAAAATATAGTCAGTGAAAAGTACCCAACTTTGTGACGCGATATCTCGGGCTGTCATAAATCCACATGGACGAACCACTCCTCATTATTTGTATTGGCATTATTTTATCAGCGGAACCCCCACTTTCCAACCATATTGGTACCATGTTGGTATTGTGCAGGATGATGTCCTACATAATTGTAGCGTTGCTATTTTGTCATTTTCACGTCCTACTTCCTGTCTGTAATGTGCCTTAGTAAAAAAGGCAAAAGTCAAAAAACATGACCGACTTCGAGGCACAATAGCTCCGGCTTTCATAACCTCACATGGATGAGCTAACACTCATTCTTTTCGGCTGATCTTCATCTTTCCAACGTTACCAACCTTTAGTTGCTAACATATACGATTCGTGAGATAATCGCGATATAATTGCGGAAGACTGTGGAAGACTGTAAAAACGCCTGGCGGGCCAGATCCAAGGACCCGACGGTCCGCATCTGGCTCGCGGGCCATAGTTTGCCCACCTCTGGTCTAAAGGGTAGAGATTAGATCTGTTGGGTTACAGAATTATAAGCATTCTGAAGGTGTGTATACTGGCACAAACACACGTTCCGAGTGCATGTCACTTGAATTCTTGCACACCTCATGTAGCCTACTGTATGTCAAAAACTGCCATTAATTGCGTTCTCATCGCCTGTTAAAGCACATTGGACATTTTCTGTAACATTATGCACGTTTTCAACGCGTGTTTATTTGAATAACCAGGGAAATATAACTTGAAGATAACATACCTCTAACATACCTCTACTGTAGACGCCATGGAAGAAAAAAGCAATTTCGGTCCAAAACATTTGAGTGAGACGAACGATGACAAGCTTTCCATTATATTCCCACTCGACAGGTCCACAGCTCACTGGACACATGTATTTATCCTCCCTGCTTTTTGATAGTTTTGAAGTAATGTGAATATTTCCAGCTGTTAAAATGTAGGCTATGAATTCTTCCATTTTGCTAACCTCCAATCTGCATAACTCTGCGCATTACAATTTTAAGTGCAAGATCTCTCCTTTTTTTGATTGGCGTGGAGGCGCACTAATGAAATACGGATTAAAAAACAAAATGACAACAGATAATAAATTATTAAATTGTGTTCTAAAACAGAAAAGGTGAAAATATAACGTAAATGTAACTAATTGTCTCGTTATAAATGTAACTACTAACTAATTACTTTAATTTTTAAAGTGCGTTAGGTTACTTTAAAAAAAAAAGTAGTCTGACTAGTGTAACGCATTATACTTTGTAACGCATTATACTTTGTAACACGTTATACCCAACACTGTTTTTACACACAACAGCATGGCCCAAAAAAACATGTTCTACAGCTTTTGGAAACTGGTCACTGATAAGAAACTAGTTCTGTTTTTACTACAAACAGTCCTATATAGTGTACCTTTAATATATCTTTGACCAACATATGTATATCTGTATTCTCAGTCATGTGAAATCCAAAGATTTAGAATTATTTCCTTATATTGAACTTTTATTAGGTACATTCTTTGATGTTGTTTTCATGTTCTGTTTTTATTTATTGTTCAGTATAGATTATTCTGTTTGTACATGTATCTTTGTTTGGTAAATTGTTTTGTGTCAGCCAGAGAAGGTTTAGAAGATTTAATTGAATGAATTACATTAATAAATTACATACATTATATAATATTTTTCTATTAATATATGGCATAAAATAATAAAATGACTGACATCAATAAAGGATTGACATTAATAAAATATTTTTTTAAAATTACCTACATGAACACAAATAACTTTCTTGGATGCCCAGTGTGCATCGTTGGAAAGAAATTGACAAAACCCTAGTATAACTTAATTTTTGGAGTCCCAATCGTTTATCTGTAGATTCACAGAATATATACATACTATGATCAACATTTTAACAAAATATCAACTAACCCTAATCCTAACATCAACATGATAAGCCTAACCTGAACCATAACCCTAAACCATACTATAAACTTACCCCTAACCTATACAATTAGTTGCTTATCATAAATATAGATTCTTAGTAGTTTGTTAATGGTATAAATATCTATGCGGATGGAATTTTGGACTCTCAAAATAACTTGTAAAAAATTCCCTTATCAAATTAGCAACTCTTCCAAACCAAAAGATGACAGAAATGTCATAAGAGAAACATCAATTGTCTTAAACCCCTTGACACAATGTCCAGCTTGATTAATATTTGCCAATGAATGAAGAGTTTGTATAGTAAAATCCTTGTGAAAGTTATGAAATAATTTTATTGTTAAAACATTATTATTGGTAAGTAAATAAGCAGTTTATTTTGAGACTAAAGAGGCTTTTGTGGGAGTAGCAGTTAAACTATTGGATTTGAACTAGAAGTAAAGGAAAGGCAAGTGAGGCACCTGGATAAATAGATGTAGACATTTGCCAACCAAAAAGGATTACACACACACACATACTATACATGCACAAAATTACACACAAATCCAGTATGCATTACAGGTGCACATTTCCGATCACAAAGTGTCCCATACTTTCTCACTCTTACAGACTTCAGTTTCATTTTGACGAAACATACCAACCAAAAAAATCTCTACCCATTTGAAAAAAAAGCCAATGCAATTGGTTAAAGCATCTGACCATGAAGAGAAAGGTGAGAACATTTTCTGTCATACTGATGTAGCACCTCTGATCCTAACCTGATTGGGTAGATGAGACACTTACATCATCCTAGGTCCTATAGGGAGATACACTTGGAATAGATGACTCAAAAAGAGAGTAAGTGTTGGGTTAACAGTTGACAGTTTTAATGTTGGTCATCACAAATCAACAAAATAATATTCACAGCATTCACAACAATACTGTATGTATACCAAAATAAAATAGAGCTCTTAAGGAAAAAATAACAAAAGAATTTTGTTTCCTTTTGAGTTGGGTGTCTCAACTCTATCACTCCTCTGTATTGAGAAGGAAATGTACAACCTCCAACAAAGAGTTCAGTCTTGGGGGGAGAATATCCAGA
>JACXGM010023497.1:0-10779 GCA_016801145.1 Umbra pygmaea
TCCAAAATCTCCTGATAGCTAGCTGCATTGACCCTGCCCTTGATAAAACACAGTGGACCAACACCAGCAGCTGACATGGCACCCCAGACCATCACTGACTGTGGGTACTTGACACTGGACTTCAGGCATTTTGGCATTTCCTTCTCCCCAGTCTTCCTCCAGACTCTGGCACCTTGATTTCCGAATGACATGCAAAATTCGTTGTTGTTTTGTTGTGCTGCTTCTCTGTAGCCCAGGTCAGGCGCTTCTGCCGCTGTTTCTGGTTCAAAAGTGGCTTGACCTGGGGAATGCGGCACTTGTAGCCCATTTCCTGCACACGCCTGTGCATGGTGGCTCTGGATGTTTGTACTCCAGACTCAGTCCACTGCTTTTGCAGGTCATCCAAGGTCTGGAATCGGTCCTTCTCCACAATCTTCCCCAGGGTCCGGTCACCTCTTGTCGTTGTGCAGCGTTTTTTGCCACACTTTTTCCTTCCCACAGACTTCCCACTGAGGTGCCTTGATACAGCACTCTGGGAACAGCCTATTTGTTCAGAAATTTCTTTGTGTGTCTTACCCTCTTGCTTGAGTGTGTCAATGATGGCCTTCTGGACAGCAGTCAGGTCGGCAGTCTTACCCATGATTGCGGTTTTAAGTAATGGAATAGGCTGGAAGTTTTTAAAAGCCTCAGGAATCTTTTGCAGGTGTTTAGAGTTAATTAGTTGATTCAGATGTTTAGGTTATTAGCTCGTTTAGAGACCCTTTTCATAATATGCTAATCCTTTGAGATAGGAATTTTGGGTTTTCATGAGCTGTATGGCAAAATCATCAGTATTAAAACAATAAATGACCTGAAATATTTCAATTGGTGTGCAATGAATCTAAAATATATGAAAGTTTAATTTTTATCATTACATTATGGAAAATAATGAACTTTATCACAATATGCTAATTTCTTGAAGGACCTGTACTTCATCAGAATATAAGTGAGGTGTATTTCCTAAGATGACATAAGATGTGATGTGAATGGTAACCCTGTCTTCTGCATTTGAATTCTAAACAGTGGACAGGGGTCATTCTTGTTTTGTGAAGAAATAATCTGTTCTTAGTTTTGCTTAGGTTATTGTTTTATGATTGACAGTGTGCTTGTTGGGTGACAACTGTTGCTAGAGTTATGGAAGAATTAGTTGATTAGTTGATGTATGAATTATTTTGGTAGTTATTGTGCATTTTAATTTAATGTGAAATTAACTGTTGTGCAACACTGAAAGCTGGTTAGTGGAACTGTGTGTAGAGTTTTGAAAAAGAAACCTGGGAAATGGGTCCTAGTGATTGTGAAAAAACAACATAAAAAAGAAATGGGCAGTATATAACCTCATTCTTCAAACTTAACATTTACCTTATTTGGTCAAGACTCTATTTACTGTAGTTTTCTAATTACTGAGGATATTTTGTTTAATAGTGTTAGCATATACATTTAAGTTGTCTCTATAAATAAATAAATAAATAAATAAATGAAATATCTACAGTAGGAAATAACACAAGTAAAGCGATTAGATTATTTGCAGTTACTATTTACCCCATCACAAAATGGGCTGTTGCACCAGGAAACTCCCTCACTGAAAATGCTTCCCACTCCGGCCCTGTGTGTCATGCTTTGTTTCATTTTCCTAAACTAGTCTAGGTGTGTGTTGTTACTCCTGGCAGGAGAAGGTGGGGTTTTTTGCAAATCAGGAAGTATTCAAGTTAACCTAAAACACCTTAAACATCCAATGATAAGTAATATATATTTTACCATATCTGTTCAGTTTTAAAAAGGTGAACCTCAAACAAAGGTGTATTAAGAACAACAGTGCAAACTGACAATGTAAAAAAGTGAAAATCAAGCAAACATGCATTTAAAAAAAATCAATTAAATCAAATAAACAGTGAACTAGCGCTCAAATCAGGGTAGCAGTCGGTACACTGGCTGCTGGCGCAACACCTGATCTTCTTTTTGTTGCTTCAAAATTCATCCATGATTTCTTCAGTCCAGGTTGCAATCTCTGGCAATTGATTTAAGCGAAAGAATAAGGGCAGTGTCTCTGCTAGAAAACTGGGTTGATGTGAAGAATGCTGGCTTCTGCCTCCAACCTGAATGTAGTCATTGCTGTGCTCAATGTACCTGCCCAAGCAAAAAAGTATACTTAATTGCATTTGAAATGTATTTTATTTATACTAAATATACTTCTAATATTATTTTAGCATGTATACTTCAAATATACTTAAATATATTGAATCTTTACTTATGGATAAACACAAGTGTACTAGAAGTATAATACTGGAGTATAATTTAAATATACTTTTTTTACTTGGCTGCCCCGTCTCTTGCAACTACATCTGTCAGTCAGACTCAGGCTCTGCTCACTGGTGATGGTACTCTGTAATGCTCTAGGTGAGGATGTCCTAGGGAGGCTCTGCTGACTGTAGCTGGTACAGTGTTGTTTTGGAGGCTGATCCTAGATAGATGAGGGTATCCCACTTGGCTGAATATAGCTGTTGTCATCAACATTAAACTAAACAAGAGAAAAAATGATTTAATAACAAGTGCACTGGTTGTTGTTAAGTAAACTGGATTTTAAAGACTGTGGGAGAAGTGCAATGTTAACCATGTACATCTTTGGTGTCTGTATGAATTCTTCATCAATGGAAATGGTAGATATATCTGACATTTAAGTACCTGGGAGTCCATATTGGAGACAGAGGCTCTGCATCTAATATGGGGAGCCAGAAAATTCAGTCTCTGAAGAATCCCTATCTTTTCTGAAGGTGCTGCCTTTTTTGCAATTGTGTACTAGGTCCTCAGTGTCTTCCACCTAGCCTGAAGCTCCCCACTAAATTATCAGTTACAGCATGGAGTTGGAAAAGTGATTTTGGAAGGAAAGAAAATGAATAAAAGCTAGTTACTCAGCATCCACGGCAGACAGAACATTGTAAATAAAGCCAGCTATAAATGAACATCTCGTAGTGTATGTAGTAACTTCCCTAAATATAGATCACGACTGAAAAAAGTTTCACTTGAGGTAGAGAAGATAAACAATTATCACACTGTCATTTTGACTATTCTGTATCATTTCCATTGCTTGACAGCCACACACCAGATTTTTATGCTAATTACAGACTAGCTGGCCAATTATTATGTTCACATTTTAAATGAGTAGTAATAAAAGTTGCGTAATGTCTCCTTAGTAATCAGCCTTCCCTCCCCAAGTGATATTTAATTAGCTAATGCAAATAACGTTTTTTATGCAAATTATAGACTAGCTGGCCAATTATCATGTTCAAATTTTAAATGAGCAGTAATAACAATAATCGCATCATGTCTCCTTTCTGTATTATTGATCAGCCTTCTATTCCCTCCCCAAGTTATATTTAACTAGCTAATGTAGATAATGTTACGTAGCTATTAACTATGCAAAAACAAAGCTGCAAGTTAAATTAGTGAATTAAAACTAACCTGTAAAAGTCCAATCCGCTGTCAAATAAGTTGTTTGATAAACAGCTTTGTCACGTTACATTTGTTGCTACCGGAAAAACACATTCTTCTTTCCTTCCGCTTCAAGACGTTCTTCTCTTTCCCTGGTCCTTCTCCCACTTTCGTTGAGCTTTTCCCCCCCTCTTTCTGATTGGCTCAATGTTAGTCACTAGTCTCTGGCGTCTCGTAGCAATTCAACATGTTGAATCGCCAGGAATCTCTAGACGCTAGTCGCTATCAGTGGGTGATGGGGATTAACACAGCAGGTAGCAAGATAGTGATCAGACGTAAACTGGTCGCTAACCTTAAAATCGCCAGGATTTGCCATAGTGAGCAGGAGCTATAATGAAGTGCCTAAAAACTGGAGTTTTACCTTCCTGGAGTCATTGCATTGTTGTCCGATCACCTAACCAGTATTCTGTAATTTGAAGTGCAAGGGCTTAGCGTTTGAAACGGGAGACCAAAAATAAATATATGCTCAATAAAACTACAAATCGACTAAAAAAATTGCAGTCGACAAATTTTCATGGTCGTTACATCAACTAATCGTGGCAGCACGTCCCGATACACCGCGGAAAGAGGCAGAGGCCCGCAACACTATTGATAGGGAATCAGTAGCAATGGCGAAGAGTAAGGGGGACAAAGGGCAACCTTGCCTGGTCCAGGGTTTCAGGGCAAAGTAGTCAGAGTGAGTGTCATTGATACGTACACTAGCCCTTAGGGATGCATACAGGAGCCAGATCCACAAGCTGAATTTGTCCCCAATTTTCGAAGCAGAGAAAATCGGTACTCCCATTCAATCATATCGAAGGGCTTATCTGCATCTAGGGAGACCACAAGCTCTGGGGAGTTTGAGAACTATTTGGAATAAATAATGTTGAACAAGGTCAGCTAGTCTGTTCCACTAAAATGACACCTGGTAAGCACTTTCACAAGCACATTGACATCAACATTAAGGAGGCTAAGTGGACTGTATGACGAACAGGAGGTGGGGTCCCCTTCTTGAGAATGACTGCTTTTAGTACTTGTGTTAAGGTAGGAAACAGCACACCAAATTCCAGTGACTCGTTAAACATTGTTGATAGTAAAGGGTCCAGCTGGGTGTGAAAATTCTTAAACAACTCAGTTGGAAGTCCTTCTGGATCCAGAGCTTTGTTGCGTTAGATTTCATAGCCTCAGCCACCTCCTTGAGGCTCATGGGGGAGTCGAGGCCCTCTGCGACTTCAGCCCAAAGAATCCAAACACTGAGTCATATTGGTGGTGTCAGAAGGGAGCTGAGATGTGTGAAGTTATGAATAGAAAGTTGTGAAGGTGTCATTAATCCCCTCAGGATCAGAAACCATAATACAAGAAGACAATTACTTATTTTTAATCAGTATTTAAACACTGTATGATTACATTTAAAAAATATATTTTAACAGTTTGGCAGTTATAGAGTTCTAATAATGGTGTTCATCTATAACCATTGGTTATTTAATAACCGTCACACCCCTAGCTACAAGACAACTCTTTGAATGTCCTTGAGTGGCCCAGCCAGAGCCAAGACTTTAACTTGATTGAACATCTTTGGAGAGATCTGAAAATGGCTGTGCACCAATGCTCACCATCCAACTTAAATAGATTAATTTATTCATTATGTGTGTTTTTTAGGAATATTCTTGTAACAAAGAAACCATCTGTTTTGTACAATAACTTATTTAGTTTAGACAGACATGATTATGCAACTAGACATGCCACAAAAGGCAATTTTACCTTACCAAAAGCACAGACGAATATCATTAAAAGAATGGTAATGTATAGAGCAATGCAAGAATGGAATGTGCTACCTGAACAAATTACAAAAGAAAGTAGTAAAATTAAATTTAAAGGTTTAATTACGATTTATTTATTGGTTAGTGAAGTTGAGTAAATATAGAAATTTCATTCATAAAATATGGAGGTATGAGAATTATCCTTGAAAATATGTTATGTGATAATAGAATGTTTATGTAATTGTTTTGAAACATGAGTGTATTGAATGCCTATGACTGTATTGGGGGAGCTGTCCTGTTTATGTGTTGGTCCCTGTCTTCGGTTTCTGTTTTGTTATGTGATGTTGTGAAATTTGTTTAGATTTTATTGCATTGTCACATTATAAAGAGTTGTAAGGACCTCATGACAGGAGCTAATGAGGATCCTAAATAAAACAAACAAACAAACAAACAAACAAACAAACAAACAAACAAACAAACAAACAAACAAACAAACAAACAAACAAACAAACAAACAAACAAACAAACAAACAAACAAACAAACAAACAAACAAACAAACAAACAAACAAACAAACAAACAAACAAACAAACAAACAAACAAACAAACAAACAAACAAACACAAACAAACACAAACAAACAAACTTGATGGAGCTTGAGAGGCCCTGCAAAGAAGAATGGGAGAAACTTGAGGCTGTAATTGCTGCCAAAGGTGCTTCAACAAAATATTGAGCAGAGGCTATGAATACTTATGTACATGTGCTTTTTTAGTTTATTTTAAATAAATTTGCTAAGATTTTAAACACGCTTCTTTCACATTGTCATTATGGGGTATTGTTTTTAGAATGTTGAGGGAAATAATGATTTTAATCCATTTCAGAATAAGGATGTAACATAAAAATGTGGAAAAATTGAAGCGCTGTGAATACTGTCCAGATGCACTTTGTTAATTCGTCCTTGTTTTTTTACAATGTAATGTCATTGTCGTCACCGATGGCTTTCGTATATCGTTGAGAAACTATTTTACATCAATGCCAAAATCCATGCTCTACATTTTTTTCAGTCATTTTAGTATATGCTCTTGTCAAGAGCAATTTACAGTACGTACACGGACATTCTCCCTGGAGCAACTTAGTGTTAAGTGCCTTACCCAAGGACACAATGACATTTGGCACAGCTGGGAATCGAACCAGCAACCTTTCAACTACCATGTCTGACTCCCTAATCAATCATTTATAACAGTTCGGCCAGCCAGTTTGGTGACTTGTAGCCAGTGCTTATTTTGTCAATCTGAATAAAATGGTGGAAAAAAGGACAACACAACACAGCAGTGGAACAGACTAGCCCAGTGGCCTAACTTAAAAAGCCTAGCAGAGGTGTTCACTTTAACTCACAAGCTGTTTTGGTTTAACTTGCACAGCTCGGATGCTGTCAATGAACCATGCGCAGCAAATAACTAGTGCTTTGTGTCAACCAAGATTTTCATTCATTAGGCTACACTAGTGCGTAGGATAGTCGTGAACTCAGCGGTAGTAACAATTACTACTGCCATACTTAGCCTAACATGCTACATATCTATATTGATGTAGCATTTTTATCATTCACAACACACATTTTTCTAATTTAAAGCTTTTGCTATATGAACTGATGTAATACTAAATAGAAGCTAATATTTCCCAGGTACTACAATGGATGCCGCCCCCCAGACCTACACTCCCAGCCGGCCTTCCTTTACCCCAGCCACCAGGTCCAGTGCAATGAAGGCATCTGAGTCAACTCAGACCATCCAAGCCAAGACTGCCCTCAAACAGGTCAGACAAACATTATTATTAGTATTATGACAATATATTCAATTAAATTGTGTGTACAACATATTTGTTACAGTTTTTAACAAAACATGTTCAATTAATTTTTTTGCTATCGCATGCTTTTATTGTTTCTTTACACACAATACAATTGCATTTGGTTATAATTCACTAGCAATTTAATGAATTTACTTTGATTATTGCAATGAATTAAAATGAGCACTATTGTTTCATAAAAATAGAAAATCCGAGTTTGCGTTGCTGGCATAATAGCAAGAGGGGCTAGAACGGGTTTTCAGTTGGTTGTCACATACAATATCACTGCTAGATGGAAGCAATTCTTACACAATGTAGCTTTAAGGTACTGTTAGACCTGTAACAATTGAAGGTACTGTAAGACCTGTAACAATTGAACTGCTTTCCTACAAAATAAATGACCCATCTAAACTACCTTTTTCATTTTTAAAATACCTTTTGGTGCATGAAATTCTACAGTCTACTTTTAAAACCTAAAACCAACTAAAAAATGTTTGCATTGTGCACTCTTACAAAGCATGCATAATTTTTGTAGAAAGGTGACACGTAATCTCCCCTCGCACAGACCTGCATTGATGGCCATTCAGCTAGTCATTGGGCCCTATTTTAACGATCTGAAACGCAAGTAACAAACGCGAAACGCAAGTGACATTGTGGGAAGGTTCTGGGTGCTGTTGCTATTTTATCTGAGGGATAAATTACTCTTGCGCCTGACGCAAATCTAAAATGGGTAGGTCTGAAGTAGCTTCATTCGTCATAGGTATGGGTTGGTCGTAACGTGCAATAAACCAATCGGATTGTCATCTCACATTCCCTTTAAGAGCAGGAGCGCTTGTTCCATGGCGGATTGCTATTATAACGGTGGATTGCTATTGATTATTCTTTTTACAAAATGTAAATAAAGAAATGTCACAAGACATACTTTCCAATGTTTTGGACTCACCCTCACTGAATCACGAGGTTATGAATGCATGGTAATATTTTTGCAATGTAGTCTAACATTAGACAGAGATTACTTTGCTTACCTCACTCTTCTGTCAAGTAAGCTCTCCTCTTCCGTTCTGCATTTCTGGGCATTTGGGTTGTGGCAACGGCAGGGCTCTGCAGTTCCCCCATTTCACAAGAATTTGCTCCTAAAAATAGACATGTGAGACAAGGAAAAATTGATTACGAGCACAGTGTGCAAGTAAAAATTACAACCTACCATAATGCATTTTTCCCCCCACTTCTAATTGTTAAAAAAACTACAACTCCCACATTCCGCAAGGAGTCATGCACCAACTGCAGTAGTTTTCTGTGACAACGCAGTGCAGTCAAAGTGAGAAAAATGTGGAAAAAACACTGGGAATAACAAAAAGTATAAATTCTGTGTTACTTAAACATTTTTCAATGTGCTCCTAAATTTCTTTGTGTGCTCCAACTTTTTTTTATTTAGGAGTACATGTACTCATTGAATTTTTTTTTAGCGTAGAGCCCTGAACGGCACATGCATTTCAACATCACATCTCCTTAAGTCCTCTAATAGTTCCTCATTTATGTCATCAACACATCTATGATTCATGGAAATGTTGCGTAAAACACAACAAGCCACAATGAATGCTACGACGAGTAGTTTACCTACCTCCTGTTCTATCCAAACACCTGACGCGCATTTTCAGTGTGCCGAATGTTTGTTCAATTAGGCTACACTGCATGTTTGTGTGTGTTTTCGATTAAACAGCATTTCACGCACTTGCTGGCATCATAAATTGTGTCATCAATAACCATGTCTTTAACGGATAGCCGTTGTCCCCTTCACAGCCACCCATCCAAGGGGGGGATTCCTCATGGCAAAGTTGCCATAAATGAGTCATGGCTTGAGCCAGAGTAATTCGCAAAGACATGGGTGATTTTACTATTAGCATTGCAAATTACTTGTATGTTGATTGAATGGGTTCCCTTGAGGCTGTTGTCTCCCCTCCGTGCAAGGCATCTACAACAAGCGATGCCTGAGGAAAACACAGAACATCTTAAAAGACCACAGTCATCCAGGCCGTGCCCTTTTCTCACTGCTGCCATCTGGCAGACGCTACCGGAGCATCAAATCACGGACTACCAGACTAAAAAACAGTTTATTTCCGCAGGCCATTCGGCTGCTTAACATGGAACATTGATTACAAATCATTTCTTGAGTCCCTGTCATTCTCTGGTCACTTTATCCACTCATTCAATGCACCTTAAAAAAAAAAAAAATTTCCAAGCCATATTTATAGTATTCATTACTTCTGCTGTGTACACTCCAGTTCACTGTTCAGTACACAGTATATTGCTATTATTATTATTATTGTTTAAAATTTCTTCATATTGTATATAATCTTTTTAAGCCCACTGTGTAGATGTGTCACAAGAATTTTTCTGCATAGGATGATGTGATGTCATTCGATGCATATGACAAACAACTTTGACTTTGACTTTATCTGTGCGAATAATTCATTCAGAATAATTTGGGTAAATGTGTACACTAGATGTAAACCTATTTTTCACATCTTCGAACACCACAATGATTTCCCTCGTGTGGTAATATTTTTCCTTCTAATTATGTATTGCAATAATAAGGAACTGCTGCATTTGTGTAGATGAGAGGAGCAAAGTGTATGCGCGTTGTGCACACGCTACATTATAGTTAAGCGGGCGCCCTTTAAATAGCATATGAATAACACGCCACTGACTTTTAACCAGGTTTTTCTGGTCAGTGGCGGAATTGTTTTCGGGAACTGCAAGATAGCACCAGGGAACGTTTGCGCAGGAACACGCCTTTTCTTTTCGCTGAACCGCCCAACGAACGCAAGTTCATTCCCTAATTTACCGAGGCGCGTCTTGGGCCTCATTTATCAAGCTTTCGTTTTAAAATCCTACATTTGTACTTTTGAAGAGAATTAAGAATGCGCACATGCAAAAAAAGAGGGATTAATCAAACAATCCTATGACCGTTTTATTCACACCAGTAAAAAATCCCAATTGATAAATAACACTTGTAATTACCCAAACAGTCAGATTGATCTCTTAAACCTGCGGGAAACATAAGCTACAATGAGGTTCATTAAATGTACGACACAATCGAAATTTCAGAGCTTGACACAAGGTGCCATGTAGTGTAAAATGATGAGTGCATGATGGTTACTCGCTTTGCTAAAGATAAGTGTATTGCATTGAGAAATATGCTGGTCGTCATACAAATATTTTCAACAAACAATAATGGGCATCTAATCTGTAATACTGTCATAATTTTGCCTAAATAAATGCCATGATATTTGTCCTGCTGACTAAATTGTATTCCAACCTCATCCAATCATATTTAAAAGCATATTTTCCATTGATCACCTGTAAATTGAGTGCAATTCTGTTTGATTTATATACTCTACTTTACTCTTCGGGTGGGCTTTTATGTCTATCTGGGGGCCATCTACAGTATTCATCTGAGCGTTTTTAGGATGGCATATATGTAACATAATTTAAACAAACTCATTATGATTCTGACCTTTTGCGCAATGTGCGGAATTGGCCAAAAATTAACACAGATTTCATAGGGCCCTATTCAACATATTCTGGACAGCCAACTATATAGTTATCTGTAAAGAGAAACATGACATGTGCAACACAGTTTAAGTGTATACCAAATTCTGCCTTTATGGGATGGTCAGGAAAACATCAAACGTC
>JACXGM010023498.1:0-16170 GCA_016801145.1 Umbra pygmaea
AGGCAACTGAAAAGAACTTACTGTAGCAATGAAATCACCATATAGACTAATTTAAATGAACTTTGTAAAATATATATTATTGAAAAATATATTAAATAAAAAAATATATTAAAGAAGTACAAAAATACATTTCTGATTCTGATTATCTTTGGGCCTGCAGAGAAGGCCTTGCAGGCCCTGACGGCCCACCACTGCCTGTTCATCAATTTGTAATTGTCAATCTGAAATGCATCATGTCACATGGGTTCTTCAACAGGCACTTAGCCAGTACACAATGATAAAACCAATCACCCGCCCATTTGTTTAAAACCTTGCTGAATGGTACTTGAGAAATGTGAAGACTGACATTTATAATCAGAGCTATGAATGCACAGGCTGTTCTAAGTACAAAATCGTAGGAAATCTTAAACAATAAAAACGTCCACATGTGACTTTTTCGGAGGCAGGAATCCTTATGCCTCATACATTTACGAAATGTAAAAATAGTCAGTTTACCTTAACCTTATCCTAACCTTAACCTCCCTTTACCCTTAACCTGACTCTAATGTCTGAATTAAATGTTCCCCAATTACTTGAAATTGTAACTGATTGATCTATTCTTGGAAGTTTTCCGGTAGAATGGAGAATATGGAAAAAAACTCACGTTTTGATTGGTCATATCATAAGTCTGCCTATGTAACGTGGCAAAATTTCCATAAAGTACGGTTACCCACGTCTTGGCGTGAGAACACCTTGGGATGCATGCATGACAGACAGTGACGGTTATCAAAATTATAGTTTGAAACGTATTTAGAGGCTGTGTGTTTGTTTACATTTTCTTTGCCTACAAACTCAGCAGCTTGAAAAGATAAATCAATCTTATGAGGAACCAACTGATGAATATCATCCAGCATTAGCATTGCCAATGCCAGCATTGAAACGTCACCACCAAGAATGTGCTGAACTGGTCAACTCATAATATTGCGATGTAGACATGTTGAATCTGATGGATGTTATCAGCTAATAGAGACACCCAGGAAGACTGTCACTTCATTCATTCCCCATTTCAGAGTGAGGTACAAACCTTGCCTTAAGCTCCCAAGCCTCAATTTATGACTTTTGCTTTTTATATCAAAGTATAGAAAGCAGATGGCAACTCTCCTTGGGTTTAGACCAGCATATTATTCATAATATATAATATTCTTTTTCATCACTTTGATGACAGACATGGTTGACAGATGGGCCTCAGGTTTTGAGGCCATTACATCGTGAGAGTGATCCAAACATCATAGCGTGTTCATGCTCTATCCTAGGCTGCTGATGCAAATATACCCTATCCACTTGAACCCACAGAAGCTACAATATTCCCCACCGAGTATACACTACAGGCGTTTTCTTCCTACAGTGATTGCACATGTTCTCAAAATTGTCAAACCCCCCTGTGCAGGTATAATCCCATGAGGATGCCATGGAAACCATGCAGCAAAAGTGACAGAGCAACGTGTTGTCGGTAAGCACCTCAAACACCCACGCTTACTGACTGATTCAGCAAGCCAGTCAGTGGTCTACTGTTAATTGGAGTGAGTGGCCATCTCTGGGCTGATGACAGAGTAGGAGGGGTATTCTGTGGTCATTACTTTGAGCTCTGACTGGGAGACATACTTCTTCCTCATCCATATAGGATGACTCCATTAATAATCAACCAACCTCACAGTGTATACGATGCTGTGGGCTATTTACAGACCCTGGCCTTTACATTGTTGAGAGAATAATGTTTCACTGTAAAAAGATTAGGCTAATGTTATGACTGATGTGTAAGTGATTTGTACTAAAGCTAGCCTGCAAATATGAATGTGACTAGACTGGTAGGGTAGCAAACTTTCTCATTGGTTTGTAGCCGTATCTCCATGAGCAATACTTGGAGATAGGGATTGCTTCATACAGATTGAAATAGTAAGGTAAAGCTTTTGTTTTTAGCGTTACTGAGGCTGGAGGATATCGTGTGATCTTCGATTCTAAAACATTGGTGCAGGGAAAAATAGCAAGGCAGACCAGTTGATTACAGTACTGTGATACTGGCTTACCTACAACCCAAGAGATCCTTTAATAGAGATTCTTTAATAAGTGTGGAAGGTGGTGCTTGTTGAATTATATCCAAGAGACTATTAAAGGCAGTAGACCTTGACAACAATGTTCAAGAAACCCAAGGAGATATTTGTAATAAGGCCAATGTTAATGTGCAGCATGTTTATAGATGGATGTATGGATTTGAAAAGGACATGTTATATTCTAATAGCAAAGATTCACAGACATATCAGACAATGATTTGAATTGAGAGGAAATGTTCTGGTTTCTCAAAAATATTCATACAATACTGTTATTTTATTATTGATAGAACAGAATTTAAGTCAAATCTAAATTAACAAAAGCTAGAATAATGATTTCTAAAGCTACAATAAGGCTTTCTATTTTATAGAATTAAAGATGGAAAAAAGAGCATGTTACTCCCAGTTACACAAATTGTGAACTGCATACAGTAGATGAGCACATAAGTCAGCATAACGCTCACAGACAGCAGCCCATAGCACTGGTCTGTGAAGGTTCAACAATTACTCTTTTTTTTTTTTACTTATTCAATGCCAAGTCTATATTTTGGCCAAATGTGCATCCACTGTTCCGCTACATTGCTTTACAATTTTCACAAATGCCTTTCTCTGCCAATGCCAAAGAATGTATGAAAATGCCCACATCTATATTTGTACAGTATGCAAAAGTTTGGGCAAATACATTAAATACATATTTTTATCCAGATATATATTTATGTATCAAAACTATTGGCACCCTTCGAATTCTTCTGAGTAAAATGTAACATATTCACATTCATATTTTAAGTTATTAAGTTAACCTGAGTGAGTAGAAAGACACAAGTGGTAAGCCATGGCTTCCTGTTTCACTGGAGTATAAATATGAGTTGACTCACAGGTGACAGGCCAAATTCTCATTGCCAGCTATTGCTAGGGGAAAGACATGAGAGTACAGTAATGATGTGTGACAAAAGGTTATTGAACCTTTATTGTTGAATCTACAGTGTGCCAAACTTCATTGTAACTAGCAATGGCCCTGGTTCAATGGTCAGATGAGACCAAAATCAAGCTTTTTGAAAAGAAAAACCAAAGGTGGGTTTGGGCTAGATCAAAAGTATCTCATCCCCACTGTAAAGTATGGTAGTGGATCTGTGATGTTGTTAGGTGGTTTCTTTTCCAAACTTGTTAGGATACATTATCTCAAACTCCATCAATTACCAATACATATTTTATCAAAACATGACTGCCTCTGCCAAGAAGCTTTAAACTGGGTCATGGTTGGGACTTCTAGCAGGACAATGATCCAAGGCACACTTACAATAATGTTTAACTGACAACAGAATCAAGGTTTTGCCATGGCAATCACAGTCCCTTGACCTAAAGCCCATAGAAAAACAGTGGGATGAGTTAAAGTGAATCCACAAGTGTGGACCTCAAATCTGAAGGATCTGGAGAGATTCTGCATGGAGAAATATTCTCAGATCCATTGACCTGTGTTCTCCAATCGCATTACCCATTATAGGAGAAGACTAAAATCTGTTATCTTGGCAGAGGGATGTTGCACAAAGTATTGCGCTCCAGCAGATTTATATCACTAGTCACCCCAAACCCAACACCTCCTTTGGCCGTAATTCCTTCCAGTTCTCTGCTGCCAAAGACTGGAAAGAATGACAAACAACTGGAGTCTGGTATTTCCCTCACTGATTGCAGGAACCGCCTGTCAGAGCTGCTGTCAGACCAATGTACATGTTAGTTACTGCCCTGTGCTCCCGGGCACTACTTGGTGGTATTGGATGCACCAATAAATAACTTCCCAGAGGTTCTCAATTGGATTCAGGTCTGGGGAATGTGAGGACCAGTCAATGGCATCAATGCCTTTGTCATCCAGGAACTGCCTACACACTTTGGCCACATGAGGCTGGGAATTGTCCTGCACCAGAAGGAAGCCAGGCCCACTGCACCAGTGTAAGGTCTGACAATGGGTCTGAGGATTTCATCCCGGTACCTAACAGCAGCACGTGGAGGTCTGTGCAACCCTCCAAGGATATGCCCCCCCAGACCATCACTGACCCACTGACAAACCATTCATGTTGGATGATGTTGCAAGCAGCATAGCGTTCACCACGGTGTCTCCAGACTCTTTCACGTCTGTTACATTTGCTCAGTGTGAACCTGCTCTCATCTGTGAAGAGAACGGGGCGCCAATGGCGGACCTCCCATTGCTGGTGTTCTCTGATGAATGCCAAGCTGCATGGTGCTGGGCTGTGAGCACAGATCTCACTATAGGACGCCACCCTCACAGAGTCTGTTTCTGACAGTTTGGATAGAAACATGCACACCAGTAGCCTGCTAGAGGTCATTTTGTAGGGCTTTGGCAGTGCTCCTCCTGTTCCTCCTCACACAAAGGAGCAGATACCGGTCCTGCTGCTGGGGTAATGCCCTTCTACAGTCCTGTCCAGGTCTCCTTGTGTAATGGCTCGTCTCCTGGTATCTCCTCCATGCTCGAGACTACTGGAAGGCACAGCAAACCTTCTTGCGATGGCACGTATTTATGTGGCATCCTGGAGGAGCTGGACTACCTGTGCAACATAAATGGGCTGCAAGTACCTCCTCATGCTACCAGTGGTGACAAGAATACCAGCAAAAGGCAAAACTGAAGATGAATCTGTCAGGAAGGATAAGTAGATTGCAGGTCTGTGCCTGGTCTGTGGCCTGGGGATGAGGTTAAGGTATTCACATGAGGCTGGCTGATCACAGCTGTCAAATGTGATACATGCTGATTAAAGTGGAGGCTGCACTCACTCTGATCAGCTCTGAAATCTGTATTTCTTTTTTACTGTATGCCTTTATAAATTTGAGTAGGCATTCTGTGCCAAAACAAATAAAAACAAACAACACCTGATATCTGCTAAATTGTTACTTTTAATTGTGAAATATACTTTAGGGTAAGCATACCTATTAAAATGGCTTGACATCCCATACCCAAATCACCAGTGTTGGGAAAAGTAGCTTGTACAGTTACATTCCAGTTACTTGTTGAGTTCACAAGTTTTGGGAAGTCCCTAATTAAGACAAAATGATCAGGTAAATGGAGTTCATATCTTACTGGTGACCATGATTGAAATTTTCTTTAATCAATCTATTTGTTTTATAGGTTACTTTTAAGAGGTGAACTTTATTTACCTGATCATTTTGTCTTAATTAGCAACTTCCCAAAACTTGTGAACTCAACATGTAACTGGAATGTAAGTGGAATATAACTGAAAAGTAGCTTTACCCAAAACTGCAAATCATCCACCATTCAGTCATGGCTAGAATCATGGCAGTCTTTTATCCTCAATTCTCCTACATTAACAAGTACAGTATACTCTTATAAAATGTACCATGCTGTAAATCCTAGGGAATAGTAACATATGTAGTTTACAGGCTTAGTATTTAAACTTTCCTAAATAAATTACATCAGCTTCATCATCACTGCATGCTTGAAAATCATCAGTCACCGTAGAGTCAGGTCAACTGGGCATTGCTACATACAAAATCCTAGACTCGGTAGTACAAAATGAAGTTACTTAGGCAAATTCTCCATCTACCTCAGCTAAATATTTAACATCCATTCCAGTAGTATCCCTATCAAAAGTCTGTACATTTTCTAGCTGTTATGTTTTATGGGTTAATTTTAACCTTGCAAAATTTTGCACAAAATAATTGATAGTCATGCATAATCATTACTCACATTTACAGCTGATTGTGCCACAGCTTGAAATAAATATATTCTAAATTAAATGTTAAATTGATGATATTTTTTATTTGATAGGAGGGATTTCTAAATAAATGTATTCATTATGTTTTAATTGTTGTATTTATTAATGGGGGACCTTGACTTGTAGGAGTGTGAGGAGGGCATCCCAAACTGGGTGTCCTTTATTAAAACAAGTAAAAATTTCATCAGCAACACATGAACACGGAGGGGACTTCAAGCAAGACGTTGTGAATAGGGGTCTCTTAAAGGAGAATTCCAGGGGATTTCAAAATGTAGCTCTGTTGTTTGGATATCTAGAGTGCTGTCAGTAGCGAGAAAAACTCAAACAATTTGTAGTGCCAAAACCGTGTTATCACTCTGCTCCAGTTTACACACGTTACACATTTACGGGGCAAGTTTTAAAATGTGTTTTTAACCTCTAAACATGTTCGAAATGTCATTACTAGTGCATACAGCCTGTGCAGTGATTCCTTATAGTGGACACAGCAAATCTAACAAATCAGCCAGTGTACATACCTGTGTTTATTTCCCATTTTCCAGTGAAGTCCACACTAGTCGATTGTCAAAGTAATACAATCCAATAGTCAAAAACATATTTTTCCATGTTTGGTCGATATGTGTACATTGTGGGTAGTTCAGAATATATAAACATTTTAAAAGAATAAAAAACATTATTATCACAACTATTTCAGGAGTTATGTAGCCAGGTTTGGACTACAACATATTCATTATTATCTTGGACCACACTGCCTTGTTACTGTGAATTAAAATATTTTCAAAAGTCTTCACGGGCAAGGTTTTATGTTCATATTCTGAACATAAATTACTAAGAGTGAAATGGGATTTCATAGGGAGCTTTAAGACATTTTATATGGATCACCTTAATCGTAAACACAAACAGAGTTTAATGTGATTGAGCTCACAGGTTTTTAGTGTGTAAAACTTACTAGTAACCAGAAAGAGGCAGCTGCTCCATTTCTCAGTTGTCCTTCTGCAAGGATTATGGTGATGTGTTTTGCATACATAAGTACTTAACTTTATAGTCTCCCTAAAACCTTTAAAGAGATCTGAAAGGTATTTGAATGGCTGACAGTTTTATTATACTTTCTATATAGTCTTGAGAGGATTAGCTCCTGCTTACACAGTACGGTACTGTTTTTGGTGTATTTTAAAAGCCCCTTGCCAAGTTGAAATATTTAGATGAACTTGGCAACATCTTAAGATGTAAATAGATCTGACAATCTGAGAATAAATGTTTTCTTCGCCTAATTTGAAACATTCTGATGACATATTGGACAGGTTAGGATTAGATACTGTAGTTTCCTCGTTCCAAATTTATCTTATCTTTACATGTCCTGCCCTTGGCAAGTCTCTTCTGATTTGACTACCATTAAATACATTTAAATTGATAAATTCTGTGGAAATTAGCCCAGAGAATTTGATGGGCAACAGAGGTCTTCAGACAGGAGCAATGGATACAGTAGGTCAGACAGAGGGGGAGTCAGTAGAGTACTTGTTTTAATTTTCTCATTATGGTGCATGCTGGGAAAGTTGAGTGCAAGACATGAACCATTAAAAGGAATTGCTTTCTGATTCTGGAAAATAACCAGAAAACAAGGAAAATAAACAACCAAGAAAATACAGTGTGTGAAGAGCCTCATGAGTGATGTCATGGGGGATTTGAAAAGTAATATGATTAAGTTGGCTACCCTGGAACAAAGGTCTAGGGATTTCCTCTCTGTCGGCAGCCAGGAGTTAAAGAAGGTTAAGTTACCACTGTGCTGGAAAGAGGGACAATGCTGCAGTAAAGTACGATGAATCATAATGTCTCTTTTATTTAATGTATTTCGTAAAGCAGGTCCTTAATCCAGGAGTCGAATGAGTTTAACATTTTCAAAGCATGCTGAGTTGATGAAAAGCAATAGAGAATCGCTGCAGTTGACAGTCCCTTTGATAACAGTTTCTACCAGTCTGCTGACATTATGCTAGGCTGAACCTGACAGGATTATCCATAGAAAGACCATGGTTAGTGAAGCATGCCACAGCATGTTTTTGAATGAAATAGAAAAGCAAATCATTTTCAATTAGAGAAATAGAATGAAATTATATATGAAAAATACATTACATCCACAAGGTTAGAAATATGATGGTGTGGCTTGATTAGGTTGCCTGTTTATTTAGTATGTTATTTTCTTTCCTTTACAGTCCTCATCCAAGCTCTATTAAATAAATATATTTTAGTCCTGTATTGGATGAGTTTAACACTGCAATTTATCTTTGAGGTGGTTTATAACTGAATGTTGTTTTGCATGAAATATACAGTCGTATACAAACGTTTAGGCACCCCTGACAATTTCCATTGTTTTCATTTATAAATAATTGGGTGTTTGGATCAGCAATTTCACAGAAAATGTGCAATTTGCATCAAAATGAAATTAGACAGGTGCATAAATTTGGCCACCCCAACAGAAATATCACATCAATATTTAGTTGAGCCTCCTTTAGCAGAAATAACACCCTCTAGATGTTTCCTATAGCCTGTAATGAGTGTCTGGATTCTGGATGAAGGTATTTTGAACCATTCCTCCTTCGAAAACATTTCTAGTTCAGATAGTTTCGATGGTTGCCGAGCATGGACAGCCCACCTCAAATCACCCTACAGATTTTCAATGATATTCAGGTCTGGGACTGGGATGGCCATTCCAGAACACTGTACTTGTTCCTCTGCATAAATGCCAGAGTAGATTTTGAGCAGTGTTTTGGGTTGTTGTCTTGTTGAAATATCCAGCCCCGGTGTAACTTCAACTTTGTGACTGATTCCTCTACATTATTCTCAAGTATCTACAGATATTGAGTGGAATCCATGCGACCCTCAACTTTAACAAGATTCCCAGTCCCGGCACTGGCCACACAGTCCCACAGCATGATCGAACCTCCATAAAATTTTACTGTGGGTGGCAATGTTTGTCTTGGAACGCTGTGTTCTTTTGCCGCCAAGCATAACATCCCTTGTTATGACCAAATAACTCCATCTTTGTTTCATCAGTCCAGAGCACCTTTTTCCAAAATGAAGCTGGCCTGTCTAAATGTGCATTTTCATACCTCTGTTTGTGGCGTGTGTGCAGAAAAGTCTTCTTCTGCATCACTCTACCGTACAGCTTCTACTTGTGCAAAGTGCATTTCATTGTTGAACGATGCACAGTGAAACCATCTGCAGCAAGATGATGTTGTAGGTCTTTGTAGGTGGTCTGTCGGCTGTTTTTGACCGTTCTCACCATCCTTTGCCTTTGTCTCTCCGATATTTTACCTTGCCTTTCAATTCTGGCCTTAAAGAGAACTGTGCTCGGGGTCTTCCATTTCCTCACTATGTACATCACAGTGGACACTGACAGCTTAAATCTCTTTGCTAGCTTTTTGTAGCCTTCGGGGGGTAGATACCCCTTAAAAGAAACCAAATGGTACCCAGAAGACAAGTGGTACTAGAAACCAAGTACCCAGAATATACCACGCAACTGGCAACAATGGCGGACAGATCATCCAGAGAGTCCCATAAATGTATTTTCGGCTTAAATAATTGATTAAAAAAATGATGACAGTCTTGTTTTGTGCCCTACACAGGCCTGTGTACATATATATTTGCAACCATGTTCTTAATTGAAACACTTTAAAAAATTGCTAGTTTGCTACGCTAACGTTACATTACTGATTTGCACAACAGTCCCGCATTTCCCTGACTAGCATTGAATGGACTCCATGCATGTCTACAGTTTTAACTAAATTTCGTTTGATATCAGTGCATAACACTACTTGGTTTGAAGACATCATACGTGCTTGATGACATAACCGTGACCAAGCGGTGTCTCATTTCATAGGGGTATGTTTTCATCCCTAGCCCTTACCACTCGATTTCAAGGGACAAGGGCTAGGGATGAGACAAAGGGGTAGGAGCGGGGGTAAGACCAGAAAAATGGGATTCACCCTTAATGACCTCATCGAACCAATTATGTGTTCCAATTAATTAGGTAGTTACAGGTATTTAAATCAACAAAATGACAAGAGTGCACAAATTTATGCAACTGTCTATTTTCATTTTGATGCATATTGCACATTTTCTTTTATTCCAATGAACCTCATTTCACTACTGAAATATTACTGTGCCCTTCAGTTATTTGACAGAACAAAAGGAAATAGCTGATCCAAACACCCAGTTATTTATAAATGAAAATCATGGAAATTGTCAGGGGTGCCTTTGCATACGACTGTATTTATGTTAACTGTGCTACTTCTAAACCTGAGACCAGGTTGCCACATCATAACTCAGGCTAATGAGAAGAAGCAATGCACTCTGTGTGTGGAAAGAGCAGCAGCATATAGTGACAGCTTTAGCAGACACATTGACCAGGAGGTTAGCTGCGTAGGACAATGAAATCACAGCAAAAAGCTGCATGTTATCTTTTGATGGTCTCTGCAGAAGAAAAACAAAAACAAGTGCTGTCATTGGCCACTGAGAAGTTGTTCGCTTATGAAAGCCTCAGCCTGAATTTATAACCGTATCAACTGCACCCAAAAAGCACCTAGCTTGTCATCCTAACGGCAGGGACACTCCAGCCCTGAGTCACTAGTGACCAACAATTGCAATTGATTTCCCCCTGTTTCTCAGACTTAATTAAATCAGAACCATGTCTGGAAGGCTACTTTGTCTCCCTTTCCCTCATTAACCCCCCCTTCTGTCGCACTCACTGGGCTTTGAAATGCAAATCAGATTTGACTGCTGTGAAAGCAGTGCTACTCAGATCTTACATCAGAGACATCCAAAACACAGAAAACACTTCAGGGGATTTCACCAGATGTAGAAGTATATATTTCACCAGAACTATAGGTAAGAAAGGTACACATGACAATAAAATTGTGATGTTAGACAAAGTCATGATTTTGTCAGCCATCTTACTTCTTGACAGGCATTTCACTGTGATCCAACCAGAAGCCTTGGATGATCAGTGAGTTCCACCTCCTACTGAATTCACTTGACACTGGCTTCAGTAGAGGCCTACCGCTCAACCAGGTCTATCCAATGAAAGGGCATTAAGAAAACTGAACATGACCACACACTACACATTGGCCACATCTCAGGTAATATGCTGGACTGCTGAAAATGGTTTTCACAGATTTTTTCAACCTGTAATTGGCCCAGTCAGTTATCCCCATGTGGTTAGACAGTAAACATTTAGCTGGTACCAAAACAAAGATTATGAGATGTTTTTAGAGGCTCGTTCTGGCTCATTTCAAAGCTTGTCTACCACACACCTGTTCTGCTTACTGCAAGAACCGGTCAAACAAAGATGCCATCTGACACTGACCCTCAAAACACTTACACCCTGGTCAAGAAGGCGCAGCAGCATTTCTACTTTCTGAGGAGGCTGTGTTGTAAAATGATGGTCAACTTATACCGCTGTAATGTTGACAGCATCCTGATCAACTGCATCACACTGTAGTATGGAAACTTCTCCGTTTCCGAAAACCCTGCAACAGTTGTTGAAAATCGCCCAGTAAATCATTGGTGCCAAGCTCCTCTCCAGCATAAGCAGTGTCCGTGGAAAGCACAGAGCATCATTAAGGATCCTTTCCAATCCAGCCATGAACAGTTTACCCTCCTCCCATCTGGGATTTGGTACAGAAGCCTGGATGGCAGGCTGTGCAGGCTATAGAACAGCTTCTTCCCTCTGACAGTTAAGTTTGGAAAACACCTTGTTCGTGAAGGCAAGTTGAACCAGTTGTTGTATCCAGTCACACGAGTTGTGCTGTCATTCTTCTAATCTTTCCCGATGGCAGAAAACAACAAAGGTTTTGGGCATAATTACTAAAACAATAGGGGCAATCTCTTTTCTAACGAGCATTCAAACCAGAAAGCTATAAAAATATCTGCACGACATGGCAAAACCCTCCGTTCAACATGCCAACCAACCCAAAACATACAAAAGTGACATTGCCTAGCAACAATGATCACATTGTGTGCCATTTTCACCTTGAGGTTTGCAATGGCCATTATCCTGCTGAACCCAAACTCTGCAGAAACGTAAAAAAATATGGTGTTTACATTCGGTTTCACAACAGCTCTGAGAAAGGTAAGAGGTGAAATGCTAAAGTGGTGTACTTACTCAAATTACTACATTTGGCTTATGGTGGTATTGTTGAACATACGGGGCCCTATTTTAACAATCTAAGCACATGGCGTGAAGCGTCCAAATTCACTTTTGCTAGTTTGACAGCAGATAAAAGTCTAAAAGGGTTGTACTAAGTGTCTTCATTAATTCATAGGTGTGTTTTAGGGGGAACATGCAATAAACCAGTCAGAGATTCAGCTCCTATTCCCTTTAAGAGCAAGGCACATTTGTACCGCATTGCTATTATGACGGCAGATTTGCACCGTAATATTTTTACCTGTAATCTTTTGCATGTTCATGTGCTGCTGCGCTTCCCTGTGTGTGTGCACGCGCTGTGCATACGCCTAGATGCATTTGACTAATTTGCTGTTAAAATATCAATGACATGGTGCGCCACGTTTTTGTTGGTCAATGACGCAATCACTTTCCGATGCCTAAAGATAGCAATAAACCCAGAATTATCCTGAACACACCTCCCTATTAGACCAGCATGCCCATGGGCGCAAATATGGGTGCAGGTGCATTTGCTATTTAACGACGCAGGCGCTGGATGAAAAATTGGCAATTGCGTTGGTCTTAAGCTAGCAAAGATACTTGCGTTTGGGCTTTGCGCTGTATTGCGCCAGGTGTAAGATAGGGTCCATGGAGTTCTTACGTGTCACACAGGATGAGAAATTAGTTCTCACAGTTGGGCTGACTATAATACCTGACATTTGAGCCATCATGATAAAAAAAATTGGGTAGCATTATAAGCTACACCACGTTCCAAATTATTATGTAAATTGGAATTAAGTGTCATAAACATTAAATGATTCATTTTTCAATCAAACTCATGGATGGTATTGTGTCTCCAGGCTCTTTGGATCACTAAAATCAATCTCAGACACCTCTAAGACAGGATGTTCTACATTATTAAGCACGCCACAGGTTTCAAACAATATGGGAAAGAAAATCTATCTATCTATCTGAACAAGGGCTTAGGAATGACTTTGATATTGGGGGGGACACAATATATATTTCACAAATTGTTTTTATTATTGGTGCAATGTTCTGAGTTAAACAGATAAATAATGTGCTTAATGAGAAGCTGGAGAATGATCTTATTGATCTTAGTTGCCTCGTAGATATTTAATTTCTATAAATCTGACTCCATGTGTTTTATGCAACTGTAAATCTCAGAATTTCTCCCAAATTACGTTCTCAGGAAACTATTTTGAAAACCTAAATTACGTTCTATGCCAACCTAATTAGGGTGTTTTACGTTTGAACTGCACGTTTTGTTATTAGGCTATATTTGTACTTGAATTACGTTGCTCCGGTACATTTCCTTTAGCGGATTTATGCGAGAACATTCCATACATTCCATAGCGTTCGAAATTATATTGCAACATTCACAGTTAAGGTTAGGTAGGAGGATACTAACGGTTAAGGTTAGGCATGAGGTTACTAACGGTTAAGGTTAGATGTGACGTTACTGAGGTTAAGGTTAGAATTAAGGTTAGGGTTAACATTACAAAAACCGACAATCGCGTGTCTGCATGACGCACGCAATTGTAGAACAAAACACACAAAGTGCCGATCTGGATTTGAACTCGCGAACACTGGCATGCAAGTCGCGGATTTATACGCCCATCCACCATCCCCGACCTCCACCCTAGCAAAAACTATGCTATTTACATGCTACGTCATGATCTATTAATGTTCATATTGAACGTTATTTGAGTGTTCAATTTAGTTCCCTACAAACGTAATTGACCCTTTCATACGTTCATATTTGACATATTTCCGTTTTACAAAATAGTTCCCTCAGAACGTTTTTAATGTGATTTAGGGCTGGTTTTATGTGTTAGCTGAGAAAGTTCAACCAGAGCCTAGCGGGCGTGAACTTGGAAGCCGCTAGATAGCTAGTCTAGACGTGCCAAGTCCCGCTAACGTATGTAATATGTACGGCTAAATCTGTCCTTGCGGATTCGCCTGCTACAGCCGGCAAGACCGATTTGTATTCAGTTCACCCCTACGTTTCGGATATGTTTACCGGAAAACTGAACCGTTTAATAGGGGTGCAGCAGAAAGGAATGCCCTCAAATGGGCTGAACTTACTTACGGACCAAATTTGCCCAAACGAGTCCCTAAATGAGCCAGCCGTGAGCCCCGCTGCAAAAATAGAACGTCTCAGTGATTATACGTTAGGCACCTGAATAGCTTGCTAGCAAAGTGTGTGTGTGATAATGAACATAATACTAGTGTATGTAGTTAACAAGGTAGCAAGCAACAGCCGAAAATCTCCTCCAGAGATTTACTGGGAATAACTGTAGTAGACTCAGACGGAACTCGGTATACAATCAAATAACATTTAATTCCAGTTAAAGAGCATAAGAAATACAACATTTCAACCGGACAATGACATACAAGTTACATACCCAAAATAGTTCATGTTCTGAAATCCTTCGGCCTACCAAAAACTACAATTATCCTCTATCTAATCACGCGGCTAGAGCAAAGCTTGCCCGGAGCATCGTTTACGATTTGAACCCAACTATCTAGACTAACAACAAAGCAATTTATCCTTTGCGCCCAGGTGATCCCCCAAACTCCTCCTCCATTGCATAAGAAATGGTGCCTAAACCTTTGCATATGACTGTACATGGTAATATATTTTCAAATGTATGGCCATATATTAGACTTCTGTATGGGATGAATTGCACCAGTCAAGTCAGGAATATGCCCTGAAGTTGATGGGTTTATTAAACCCCTAGCCACTGTTAAAGTTACGCTCTGAGTTGTCAGCAACAGGACAGCCATCCGAGAAAGGGTGTATGGTGTAAGGGTCCTTTTGAGATTCACAGCTAAAGTTGCTGGTGTAGCCACTTGAGTTGTGTTACTTCATCTGCATAACTCATGTCTGCATAGTAGCAAGAAACGCCATTCTATGACATAAAATGAAACTACATAGTGTCATAATTATGGTTTACCACTACACAATGTTATGATTTAACACTAGTGTCGGTGTATATATGACTCCACACTAACAGTATTTATTCAACATGGGAAAGTTTGCATTTACAACCTTGCATTTGCAGCATAGAAAATGTAGGTCCCTTAACTCTACAAAATGCATAGTCTGAACTAGTATACATAGCATGTTGAAACCAGAACATAATTTGGCCCATATCTATAGTGTGTACAACACTATCATCCATGAATGTCATTAAAAACATTAGGTGCATAGCTACAACTGTCTAAAAGATATTTGAGCCCAATGTGTGTTTATATAGCAACAAGCAAGGCACAAATAAATAAAATGAAGTACTGTAGCTAAAGTAGTCCTCTAAGGAGGTATGATCACGTATCTCAGTGTTGGCGATAAAGGAAAGGGAGGCTATATAGCTTTTCAATTTGACACAAGAAATCAATGCAATGTGTACAAAATTTTTGAGAGAAAAAGTGAACTAGAAGTCTAAAAGACTTTAAGCTTTCAAAACTGACTTTTGTTGTCTGCTGCAGGTTTTATCAAACAAAATTTTGGTGCAATTTCTTTTAAATGAGCACACACACACGGGTGCATACATTTTCATACTTTAACTGGTTTATCATTTTCCTGTGTTTTCATTCATGTTACTGTCTCATTGTTAATTGTTGCTACTAGTGTACGTGTACATGTTATCCTGAAGGGCAACTCACATCTTGTGCTACTGTAAACAGTTAAATTGCTTATGCTGTAGGGAAACCACACCATTGGTTCAGACATGCAAGCCCCTGGCCACAGCGCACTGTTAAATGCCAACAGAACAATACGATTTAGAGATAATCCTCATCAGTGGATTAGGTTGCTGCTAATTATGTGTGGGCTTCCAGTTTCCCAAGCTCTGGCTCGAGCAAAGCCTTTCACTTTTCCACCATACCCAGAAAAACCATCACACAAAAGTCACAAGATTGGTGCATGTTTAAATTTTAACATTGAAATGTAATAATTGTTTATGGCAAAGTTGTCACATCCTGCCCTAGTGGGTAGGATGTGTCATTTATGTCTGTTATTTTGGTTATTTGTGTTACTTTTTGCCCTTTCATAGTTTTGGTTTTCTTGTTTATTGTCTCCTAGCTCCCCCTTGTGATAATTCCGTGTATAGTCATTCCCTGTTGTCTCCCTTTGCCACGCCTCTCTCTCCTTGGTCTGGGCAATCTACTC